>JAGFMF010011878.1:1046110-1101541 GCA_019455555.1 Galemys pyrenaicus
CCAGCAATCCCACTCCTAGGAATATACCCAAAAGACACAAATACACTGATGCAAAAGAATACCTGCACCCCTATGTTTATAGCAGCACTCTTTACAATAGGGAAGACCTGGAAACAACCTAATGTTTTTCATTTAAAGAGTTTTCAAGTATGAGAATACACATCCTAAAAATGGAATCTACTGAGTAGTGCTTTAACAGGAAAGAATGGAAGCTAACTACCAGTAACTATACCTGATGGGCCAGACCCTTTCCTGGTGCTTATACATCAAACTTTTAATCCTCACGACTCGTGTACTGTTTCCTGACCAGATGATTAGGGTCCAGAGAACTTAAGAGACGCTCTCCATCTAGTGAATGGTACAGCTGAAATTCAAGTTTTGATCTTTTTAGAAATATTTAATCCTGGGTGTTAAAAAGAACATTTTATGGCAAAGTTCTGTCAGAGTGTGAAATCCTATAAAATTAGTAATGTCCTATATTTAATGAGATGATATGTAGACTGGTTCTTCCCTGTGAATGATCTTATTAAATAGGTTCTATCAGGTCTACTTTAGAGTGGGGAAAAGCAAGGCCCAGATGTTTGAGTCTTATCTATTTTTGTACAAGTTAACTTGAGAAGAGTTTAGGACTTGAACTGAGGACTTCTTAATTAAATTCTAGTGTTTTCTCAGGGTAGAGTGTTACCAGCCTCCTTCATGGTTTCTGCCAGGATATTCTAAAGCTGGCCTTTATCCCAAGAGAACGTGAGTTCTTTTTGAGATGAGGTAGTATGATGATGTAGTCAGCTAATAGTGACCAAAGAGTAAATGCTAAGTTATTTAGTTATTTCTCATGCTATGACCCTCTTATGGATAAAGAACAGAGATGTGGAGAGGTGTTCAACATCCAGTGATAAATTCAGAAGTAGGATATCGACCTTGACTAATTCCAGAGTTTATTCTGTTGCATGTTACATGTGTCAATAATCTAGCTGTGTCTTAAGATAAATTATGCCCCAATTCTTTATGCTTCCCCAAGAAGACCTGTTTTCCACCTTTAATATGTTTTATGTCATGTTTCACTGAACACTCTCCATTTTAGTAACATACTTAAAAAAATTTGATCATCACAATTTCTTTGAATGGTTTTAATGACCAGAAGACAAAAACATACAAAAACCAAACCCCTCAAATCCAGGATGACCTCCATGAACATCAGCACATTGACGAATCAATGAAGTATAAATATTTACTTTGTGATTTGCTTTTTTATTTTGTTGATTAGTATGTCACATACATTTTAAAGTATTGTTTAAAATGAAAGCGACACTGTAATTGATTATTCGTGGAGAAATTTGCATCCTAACAGTGAGATTTTGTCTTTGATTGCTTCTCTCTAACTACATCTTGCTCTTTTGGAATGACTTAAAGCTGAAGTAATACACCTTTGCAAAACCAAAGAGTTTTACCTTCTCTCTGAGGTCCTATTTGGTAGCCATGGAAACACTTTAAACAAATCGCTCCTGCACACATGTTTTTTCACTTATCTATTAAGTCTGTGCCTGACAGAAGGGCATCGATGGAGTTTGTGCTACATCTGTACCAAAGGGTTGCTGGCTCATTTCTCCGAGGCTAACTGGCCACTCCTGGGCCAGTGACTTGAACTTGCAAGGCCAACATTAAGAGCTGGACAAGGCAGGGTTTGAGCATGGGGCATAGCTGAGGGAGCTGACCAGCTTCTGATTAAACCAGAGCAGTGCCCTTGGCTAATACTGGCCTCACTCTGAGTCATGGGGCACTGAACCAGATCACATTGAAAATTAACCTGCTCTTTAAGCCAAGATAGGAAAAAAGAAAAATATTTAGCCTATGATTGTTTTACTGGACTTAATAGTAGAAACTCTTCCTACTTGATTAAAAATTGTACAGGTCAAGATCTCAAACCTTATATTTTAACAAATGAAGATTACATTTGTGTTTTTGGTTTGTTTGTTTCAAGTGCTTACAACATACAGAGGTGTATGAATAAGTCCTTTTAAAGTCTTACCATGAAAAAGAGACTTAGAAATCCTTTAACCCAATTCTAAAATTGATCCCCTAAGAAAAGTTAAATATCACCATTGTTTGTAGATTGCTAGATCACCACAAAGATAATTCTTTTATAAATACAGATGGTGCCCTTATGGAAATTACATGACAGGAAATAGATGCCAATAGAAAAAAAATGATGCGTTCATTAGCTAATAAAATGGTGTTCAGCAGAATTATGCTTCTTTGTCTAATTTATGGCTTATTTGAACTTGTGGTGCCCTGTTTTCATTTTGACTTTTAATAAGTGTTCCTTTAAAAACTTTAAAAATGTAAAATAATATGAATTTGATTGTCTTGAGCATAAAATGCTAATCATCGATTAGCAGTGAATCATGGCTATAAAGCTTTCACCTCCTCACCCCTTCACACTTCAAGCCATTCTTATGAATTGATGAAGTCAAATCCATTGCCAGCAGGCTGAACACATAGCACTAGACTGACAGTTATAAAAAATGAGCCAATGAACATGTTATTGGCGAATTATTGATATAAAAATCAATACTCGGGGTTTTGACAGGCCAGGGGAAGGGAAGTGGGGAAGGAACTGAGTCCTGTGTGTGTCTGATTATTGACACCGCAGCAGGTTTGGGGACTGGCTGCTGTTCTGGTCTGTGTTCTCCCTGAGTGGTGTGATGGGATTACCTTTTGGCTCCTTCTTTCCAGTAATGTCAGTTAAAAAGGAACAGTAGTGTTCTACTGGCACCAGGAATCAGAGGGCATTTGATGATTAGGATTGCATTTTCCACTTTCACTGCTCTGTTTGTGGGTGGGTGGAATGTTGAGAAATGTTGCCCAAACTCCTGGAAACGGCACGTGAATAATCCCGTAATCAGCGTAATGTATTCTGTTAGGAGAGTAATCAAGTCATTCAGCTTTGAAGTAAGATCCAATTTTTAAAAAGTGGCTGATGAGCGCAGTTTTAGGTATTTAGAGGGGGGCTGATGTACCTGAACTATTTGGGTCTTCTGGTTGAACAGGGAAAATAGTACTTGAGGAAACTGAAGTGGACCATTCTAAAAATATCTAAGTTTCAGGATATGTTTTCCTAGCAGGCCTAGTATGCACTTTAAGATGTTCAAATCAAACGTGTCTGCGTGCTTTTGAATTTAATACTGTGACAGCTTAGTATGTTGGAAGCGTGGCGTGGGGTGGTCTGGGCAGAGTCTGAGCGAAGCTTACTCACCCCAGCCTTCTAGGCTGTTTGCTGTCACCCCAGGTCCTTTGGGGGTTGGGTCTTCCTGTGGGTCATGTCCCACTTTAGTTGGTTCCTTCTTCAGCGACGGCTTCCTGCACACGTCTCCCCTTCCCCAGCCAGAGTCTTCATTCCTTTTCCTTGTGTTTTCCTTCATGGTTCTCTCTTATAACTGTTTTTCTTAAAACATCTTCTTTTTTCTTATAGCTGAAATTATTCACTGTGGGCCTCCCTTCCCCTGGGAGATGGGAGACGGAATGTCCCTTGAGAACAAGGGCTTTGCTGGTTGCCGTATCTACAAGATCCTAAATAGTTCTAGATGCTTCGGAGGTCACTGTTGGTTTCAAGTGTGATCGAAAAAATAAACGCTTGAAATTTTCCTCCTGACTTATTTTACCTACAATCATCATCTGAAGATTTCTCCATTTTGTCTCCAAAGGCACTATTTCATCTTTTTTTTTTTTAAATTATTTATTTATGCATACAATACAAATACCTACAGGCCAGAGTCTTGGGAGGTGAAATGACACAACAGGAAGATTGACTGAAATGCACTGCTGAGGGGAGCAACAGGCAAGGCAGGAGAGGTCTGCTGCGCCATGTGGGTCCCCTCTCTGGTCTCTGGCCAGGGATGGAACTTGGTTGCTGTGCTGCAGTTGCTTCATAGTGTGGCTCCCAACCCACTGCGCCCCCAGGGAGGCCCACCAGTCCATCTTTTAAATAGCTGAGTAGTGTTCCATTGGCGGATTATTACTTTCCAAAGAAAACAGACTGGTACAACACAATAAAAATAACTCTTAGACTGCTGAAAGTAGATTGTTTCTCAGAGGGGGAAGGGAGAAAGGGGTGGGGTTGGGAATGAGAGAATGAGAGGCTGTGGCCCTGGAGTTTTGGGGGAGGGTGAGTGAAGCGTGTGCATATGTCAAGGTATGAAGTTGCGCTCCCGAATCATATATAAAAATTTGATAAAAAAACTTTGCTATAAAATTTGATATAAAACATTTGATTAAAAAAAAAGAAAGAATGTCTGGTCCTAATCCAATGGCCCCAAGATCCTGTGGCTTAGTGTGTCGTTTGCATCAGTAAACAGCTGCACAAGCAGCTGCTTTCTTGCTGCCACCAAGATGCCAGCCACCTGTGCAGGGCACATCTGGGAGCAAGGCTCATCTAGCCAGTGCCATCCTAGGTGGGCGGCTGCGTGGTTGGGTGGCGTGGGTTCCCAGCCTGGCTGCCAGTGGGCAGCAGCCCTGCCATGTGCTGCCAACGTGCCTGCTAGTTAAGCTTCATATTACTTAGACATCCATTTCAGAAAACTCCGGAGTCTATGGTTAGGTTCTGTACTTGATTCGCAGGGCTTTGGCTGTCCAAATCCCATTAATGCCAGAGCCCTTGCACAAAGCCTTTTGTATTGATTTGGGTCAACCTAATCTGTGGGCTTGTGTTCCCCTCCCCCCACCTTGGGCTTCTCAACAACTCTCTTGCTTGCCCCTTGTTTGCTTCCCTCTCTGCCTTCCTCCTTTCCTTCCCCTCCCTCCCCCTCCCACCCTTCCTCCCTCTCCCTCCCTCCTGCCTTCCTCCACCCTCCACCCTCCCTCTCTTCATTCTTCCTTTCCCTCTCTCTGCTAACTCTTTCTGTGTTCTCTCTCTCAGTCAGTCCTATGGATTCTCTCTTCCTGTGATTGATTGAGTTCTAAGCAAATCAGGAGCAATCTTAACTGAATTTTCTCCTTGCCTACCCCTTCCCTTTCAGGTTTATCTAGTGTTTTAATATTAGGTGGGATCTTTATGAAAAACCCCACCTCTAAATATCTTCATGTAATGGTAGGTAATTTTTGGAATAATCATCAGTGTATCAGTACATCCCTATAGAATTTCTTTTCTCCCCTCAGCATTGATTTTCTGTTTATTAAAGTGATGCACGCTCACTGTAGAACATTCCGGTAATAAAGAAAACCCAGGGTGACTTTAGCAGCAGGTTTCCCCAGTGTAGCCAGAAGAGGATTTGGCTTCAAGAGAATAATTAGCAATACTCATTTAAAGAGCCCATTTATTGCAGAAAATTGGGGAATTACCTGTCCAAGGGAATGAGAGGTGTTCAGATGCTGACATCCCCCAAAAGCACTCTGGTCCCAGAATAATGACTCTGCTTTAATAGGGAAATGAGGAGCTGCTAAAACCTGGTAGATAGAAGCCTGATGCTCAGCTTTCTGGGCTGGCAGAAAATGTGCCAAGGTTAGCCTTTCCCAAGAAAGTCACCAGACTACCACATAGAGGCCAAATAGGGGGTACAGTCCTGATCTTTTGATTCACTTGTTCTTTAACAAACCTGTACTTCCTCAAATCTGTTCCCTAGAACAACTGTCACATACAGTTTTCCAAGCCAAAGGGTTTCATAGTCAAATAAACTTGAGGATACCCATCTGTGGTTCACAGTTCTTGGAAGTGCTTGATGCGCATCAGCATACTGAAGTAGAGAAAGGCCCAAAGGAAAGAGACTGCACTTCTTTCATTTGTTGTTTCTAAAACTTATTGTGGACTTTTTTTTAAAGTAGCACCTGCTAATATTTTCTAGAATTATATGGCCATAAAAACAAATAAGTAAAATCGGTTACTGTATCACGACTCTTGGTCCACAGTCTGTTTGGGACTTTGGCATTTCTGCTGTTTTTTCCTGAGTGAGAAGGTTGAGTGAGGCAAGAATGCATTATCCAGTTCTTACTTCTGGGCCCCGAGCCGGGCACTTTCTCTGCTTTGCTGTTTTGGAACCTCAGAAAACTGTGACCCTCGTTTTGTTGATGAGAATTGTAAGCCTCAAAGAGTTAGGTTAATGTGCTTAGGGCTGCGTGTCGAGGGAAGAGGCAGAATTGCATGAGTACCAATGCTGCTGATCCCCTCAAGGGCAGCAGGACCCACGCCCACTACTCCCCGCCCCAACATGGGGGACCCTAAGTCAAATTCATCTGTGACCTTTAAGAGAAACTACTGTCATTGTGCAGCAATCGCTCCTTCGTGGTGAAGACTGGGTTCCTTCATATGCAAATAACTGGCAATCAAACATGTGATGTGTATAGATCCATACCCACCCTCACACTCATACCCATATACAAATCTGTATCCTTATCTGCTCATATCCATCCACTTTATCTATCCATCGGTGGCTCTATCAATCACCTGTCTATCCATTGTATCTTCTTGAATGTCTATACATCCATCCACTCACCCACCTACTCATCCAACCATCCATCCATCCACCCACCCACCTACCCATCCACCTACCTACCCATCCATCCAACCATCTACCCATCCACCCATCCATCTACCTGCCCTCCCACCCACCTACCCACCCACCCACCCATTCATCTTCCCACCTACCCACCCACCCATCTGTCCATCCATCCATCTACCCACCCACCTACCCACCCATCCATCCACCCACCCACCCTACCCACCCATCCATCCATCCATCCATCCACCCACCCACCCACCATCCATCCATCCACCCGTCCATCCATCTATCCATCCACCCACCCACTCACCATTCATCCATCTGTCCATACTGACTTCCCCAGAATCCATTCAAGGGCCTCTCACATAGTAGGAGCTTGATGACAAATATTTGTTGAATGAAAAAGTGAAATAAATGTTATATGAACTAGAAGTTAGTTCCTCTCTAACTTCCTCTGCTTTTTCTTGATTGCATTTGTCACCACCGGACACATTTTTACTTGTTTGTTTTATTTGTGCTTGTTTATTTGCTTACTGGCTGTCTCCCCCCCGACTTGGAAGTGCATTCCTTGGGGAAACAGTCCTTTAGGTCACTTATTCACTACTGTGGCCTAGAGCAGGTGCTCAGTAAATATTACTTGGTGAAAGACTAAGTGGCTGAATACAAGTTTTTACCATTACATCTACTTCTTCAAGAATCTTCAAATTGCTTTCTTTATTTGTCTACTTCTCTCTCAGGAGTAGTTAAATTCTACTTAGGGCTGTAAATAAAGGAAGTCTACACTCCTAGCTGTGCCAGGGTAGCCTGTATCGACGGGCTCTGGGTTAATGGGCACGGGGGCTGTCTGCCAGGCAGAAGCAGCTATGAAGTCCAGTGTCCGGGAAGCTGTGTGACCCAGAACAGCAGGGAGAATCTCCCCTCCACCGGGCTTGGCTTCCTATCCTGGAGAGGAAAACTACTTTCATATAATGAATCTCCTTTGCAATCTTGTAAAAACCGTTCTTCTTAGATGGATGTATAGATTTCATCAGACAACCAAGGGGGTCTGGAAAGGATCCAGGCCCTACTTGAGTAATAGACTGAACGGGGTATTTCAGTCAGTGCCTAGTTTGTTAAGTTAAAGGGTTGAACCTCTGAAGTTCAAAATGAGTTTGTTCAGCATTGACACCTGCCCTCTTTCCTCCCTACTTGTAGAAGGTAGATTCTCTCTCTGTCTCTGTCTGACTGTCTGTCTGCCTGCTTCTCTCTCTCTCTCTCACACACACACACACCTACCCCCCCACCCAACATTTTATGGCAGAGTGTGCCTGACAGGAAAGGCAGTGTCTCACACCCTCAGTTCTGTGGAGCCACCAGAAAGGAGCTGGGATAGGAGTGGAATGCAGAGTGAGCTGCCTGGCTAGCTAGGGGGAGGGATTGAAGCTAGCCCAGCCCTGAGTGGATTAGCACAGCCTCAGAAGCACTTTAATCTCTACTGCTGCTCCCAGGGCTGGTGAGGGAGACCAGGAGGAGAGATGATTGAGGGGTGTGTGTGTGTGTATGTGTGTGTGCACACGTGCACGTGCACGCAGACTTTGGGGCTCCAGCTTTTGGGCTGGTTCTGGGAATAGTAAACGGCTTGTCCCAGAGATAGAGTAAGGGATTCTTTAGTATAGCCTGTTGATAACTTCCCTTTAATTTGGGTTCTGTTGTATAAATTCTTTGTCCAGACTTTTAGCACACATAGCCTGGTGGTGGCAAATTGTGTGTCTGAGGCTGATTGTATTCAGGGAAGAAACCAAAGCTTTAAATAGGGGATTCACTTTCAAATTGGGGGAATGTTGGGAGTGGGGAGGTAAAAGGAAAAAAAAAAAACTGGATTGTTAAAAGGAAAGGACCTTTAAATAGTGAAAAACTGCCAAGGAGGAAAAAGGAACAGAATAAAGCATGCATGAAATAGAATATCCAGAAAAATATTATAATCAGAAGGCATGATTTTTATCCAATTATACACTCATATTTAATGTCAAAGTAGTTGAAAACATGTAAAACATTTTCAAAGGCCCACCCTGGAAAAAATGTCTTTTCCTTGGTGACACAGAATGAACCAAACCATAATTGTCTGAAGTGAATGACATCCAAAGTGACAAATGGAAATAAACCAGGTGTCTGCATTCCCGGGCCCAGGGTCCATAAACTGGGGAAGGTGTTTGCAAATAGGGGTGAAAGGTGTGAGAGATCACATGACCCAGGAGAGGTGGGGGGCGGTTGTGTCGAGGACTGGGGGGGACGCATGGGTCTGGAGAGGGTGAGCTCTGAAGGGTGAGCCACTTGTGCTTCAGGCCGAGAGAGGAAGGCCGTGGAACGTGGTCCCAGGGGAGCAAAGACAGATTTGCCCACCTTGGCGCTGCAGATGGTTGTAGTGATGAGAGGTGAGGGCTAAGAAATGGAGGCAGGAAAAGGAACAATGGAAGCATTCTCTGATACTCTGAGACTTTCCCAGCCGGGTGAAAACGGGAGGTGTGTATGCTGATAGCTGGAGTGATATTTATGAAAACAGGTCATGGAAACTGACAAGGAGGCGAGCAGACAGCGTGTTGTGATAGGAGCGTCCATGTCTTTCTATGTACAGGGGATGCAGGAAGCCACATGTGCGCCAGTAAGTGGCAAAAGGTACCAAGCAAGCGTCAAGGTGGAAATTCATAGCTATTATTTTTGTGGCCTCTGGCTACAAGAGCTAACAGGTGAAGATAGTCTAGAGACCCGAAGTGGGAAAAAATGACATTTTAACATTTTTGTCAGGTAGGCAATTTAAAAATAAACTTGAATTCAATATATACCATTAATGCTAGAGGTTGTGTTATAACGATGCAAAAATGCCTTCTTTTCCATAGCAGTTAAAAAAAAAAAGAATATTGTCGGGGGCTAGGAACCATCTATAGAGGAGGCTATGTGGCTGTGACAGCTACCTTACAAAGCCAATGGAAACATACCACAAGCCTGCCCCCTAGAATTAACACCGTAACCTATGTCAGGGACTCTCTATTATCCTAATATCTGCTTTTGGATTCTGTCCAGTCCCATTAGCGATTCCCATGTTGATTGCTCTGTTACTCGTGAATGTTAATTGCTTCTAAATCTCTTTGGATGTTCAGATGCTTGGGGAAAAAAATCTGACTGGTGAAGGTGCGAGTTTTATTAATGTGCAAGTAAACAAGAAATCTGTTTAGAGACCCCAGTGAAGTGTCTGGGACTCAAGATGTCATAAACAGCTGATGTGGCATCTTGCTTTGCATGTGTGTCGTATGTTGGTGGTTTGGCGGGGGGAGGGGGGAGGAGGACAGGTTTTCAGTGATATCCGTGGCGTCCAAAATCAGCACGCTTCTTTTTTGATGTGGTTAGATAATCAAGTCCTTTCCTTGCTTGGTATGAAATGACCTTGCTACCCTTGAGATAAGCTGATACGTAGGAAGGGCTATTAAGTCAGAAGATGAAAAACCATAAATATAATTTGGTCCATCACCTATCTATTGAGCGCCATCGTGTTGGAACCGGAAGGAACCTTGGAAATAAGCTGCTTAAACTTCTTTGTTTCACAAGTGGGACCCACTGGGAAGGAGGCTCAGGGCTGCAGGGCGAGGCACTGAGCTCATCTGGAGAGATCAAGGCTCCCTCCCGCCCAACCTGGGGCTGGAGCCATCACGAAAAGGGAAAATTCTAGAAACTGGTGTTTATTCTGTTTTTCGGGAACATCTCACTGAGTGTTTGTGGAGGGATTTTTCCCACTTTTGAATGGAAAAGTCTACGTGATCCAGTACTGAAACTCATTTATTACTAATTACAACTGTATCCCAAGGACAGTAAAAGGAGATACAGAGAGTGGAGCACCCAGTACTGCATGGTGATTTGTTCATTCAAACACACCTGTGGAGAGCCTTGATGCTGGGGATTAGGATTAAAGGCAAACAAATCCATCCTCCCCTTACCACCCCCCACCCCACCTCCCTTAGTGGACTTAAGTCCCAGGGGGAGACTTTTAGAAAAACAAGTGAAGACACATTCCAGCCCATCTAATGTTAAGTTGTGGTGAACCTGACAAAGAAATAGAACAATGAGAGGATCTGTGTGACTACTTCTAGTATTATTTTAAAAATTACATTAATTTTTTTAAGGTTTTAGTATATGGCCTTAGAATTCAACATCTATATATACTTATATATTTCATTATTACCTCCACCAGAGTTCAGTTATCATACACCACCATCTAATTGATCCCTTTTTCCCAGTTTATTTGCCCTCATTCCCCTTTCCCATCTGGTAACCAAACTCTTAGATTGTCCTGACAATCTAAGGACAGGACAGGACAGTGGTCAGAACAATCTAAGAGTTCACTTTGTTTCTTTATCTTCTACATGTGAGTGAAATCTTATGGTATTTATCTTTCTCATTCTGACTTGTTTCACTTAGCATATTTCATTTAGGTCTATACTTGTTGAAAATGGCAATATTTTATCATTTTTAATGCCTGAGTAGTATTCCACTGTGTATTCATATCATATTATCTACTCTTCTGTCAATGGACATTTAGGTTGTTTCCATCTTTTGTCTTTTGAACTAATGCTTCAGTTAATTTAGGAGTGCATGTATGTCTTCAAATTCGTGTTTACATCTTCTTCAGCTAAATACCCAGAAGTAGAATAGCTAGGTCATATGTTATTTCCTTTGTTAGTTTCTTTGGGAATATCCATACTATTCTCCATAATGGTAATACCAGTGCTTATTATCACACTAAGATCATTGGGATATTTTTGATGTTAGAACCTATGTCATACACATTTTTGTATCTTCCATGAAATCACATGCAGTGCTATACTGACTTATGGTAAGAACTCAATAAATAGCGATTATTTGGTTCAATGCATGAATAAATGGCCTGTGTGTGGTAGGAAGGATGGGGGTGTTCTAGAAAGGTTTGTTTAAAATGCACCCTTCTAAATATTGAGGTTACTTCTGAAACATTCTGATTTTCTTGGTAATAGTTTTTAAAGTGAAGTCCATATGTTGACATGTGAACATAAATAAATAAACTGAACATTTTCAGAGCAAATTTTCACTGGATGGTTGGCTTTCTCATTTTAATTTTTCCTCCTTGTTTTAAACTGTATATGGGAAATTTCTCCAACCTTTGCTCTGGTATTAAAGGAATATTGGCATGTGGGTTCATAAGACCAAGGGGTTATGTTTAACACTGTCTTACTCTGGGTGATATGTGTTTAATTCATTGTGGAAATTACACGGGAAATATCAGACCCCATGGGAAAGACGGGTGGCCTAGTCGCATTGTGATGGGGAAGATGAGAGTTGTTAATTCTCATCCTTCTCTAACTGAAGTATCGCCAATGATTTATTCTCCTATTGCATTTTGATATCCCCATTTGCAAAGTGGGGGTAACACAAACTTACCCTCTGCCTTTCAGGTATTTTGCGAAAATCAGTGAACTAATATTGGTAAAATTGGAGCCCCATGGATGAAGGGTACTTTGTAAGTATAACACGTTATTGTCATGTTATGTTCTTTTACGCCAAAGTACAAATACCTGATGTCTGCTCTTGGTGAAATGTGCAACATTGAGTTACCCAAATATGATGAACTGAATTCCTCTGAGGGATTTGGTATTGCTGGATTCTCTAATGTCTTGCAATTTGTCAGATATAGCATAGCCTGACACACTGTCCCACCAAATATTTGGGCAACATTTACTGGACAGTTTGATAGAATGCATGCCTACAAATTTTATAATAATATTGCTATAAACCCTGCAGATGAATGCGAAGTATCTTTCTTTCTCTTCTCCAACTTCTCTTTCTTCCTTTCTTTTTGAATCATATTTAATGCTGTATTTTGAGTCATCAATTTGTGTCTCAGAGAAATGGCTGGTTTCAGGGAGAGACTGGATATTTCACTGAGGTGAGCAATGTTTGTCAATGGTGAAGCTAAATCAGACATCTCTTAGCCAAGTTACTAAGTATCGTGTTTCCCACCATGGGGTGGGGGAAGGAGGTCCACTAGAGTGGTGGGTTGGTCTGGATTACCCTTCCCTGCCCTTGAGAGTGGCCTCCTGACCAAGGAATGACCTAGAACTCTAAGTCCCAAAGCCTAAAAGCAGACAGAAAATGTACAATGCAAAGCAACTGCTTCACCTGACTCGCTCCCCTGTCCCCAACGGCACATCCTTTTATTTTGGTAGATCAACCAACGCCCTCACACTGTGTGAAGCACTGTAACCTGGCCGGTGACTTGCCCAGTGCTTCACCCGTGGCTTTTTTTTTTTTAAAGGCTGGCTGTCTCCCTTTTAAAAAGCCTAACATAGAGAACTTTAAAAAGGGCCGTGACTGCTTATTGAAGCCCGTTTGAGTGAGTAACCTTGAGATTCACGAGGCTTCAGGATCTGATGCCTGGCAGGATCCTTACATGTCTCCTCTTGTCCTACTTCTTGTCCTTAAAACACCATCTGATGGATGCCCAAGAACCTCCAGGGGCAGAATGTCTACTACCTCACAAGGCAATTCTTCCCAGTGCAACGTTCGCTTCATTCTACTTACTTTTTGCCAATTAAATGCAATATTAGGCTCTTGGGGTAGCTTTCTCCAGCAAATACATGGAAACAATATTGTTTCTGGAGTTGAAGCTAAAGCACCTTGTGTGTGTCTTCCCTGCTTGGGTGCTCATTTTGCGGCCCCTACCTACAAAGAACAAGTGCTGCTTGTTCTTTGAGACCCCCTTTCCGATATTTCGTAACATGGCTCCTCCTTCAGGTTATCTCTGCCAGTTTCAGTGCCTGGACTTCCAAACTCTGGACTCCTCTGGAAAGGTTCTCATTTGTCTGCATCTTTCTTAACAAATAGCTCTGAGATTCTACTTGCAGGCCCCTTTTGCATCTCAGAGTCAAAAGATCTAATCAAAAGGACGGATGAGAATGGCCTTGAAGAAATCATTTGGAATCACGTGTGTCCATGGATTGGTTTGAGTAAAGAGGCAGCAAAGCCCACATTCCTCTGTGAGGTGCAGGTGATTGGCAGGGAGAAAGTTGTTTTGGTTAATAATACAATCTGCTTTCCTCCTGGAGACACAGCAGTAGCCTACTAATTCGTTAGAAGTGAATTAAGGTTGTTTACCGATGTTTTAAAGTAACTGTCAGAGTGAAAAAAAAAAGTTTGTACTAAATGAGACTACTCACCTACTTCAGAGTTGCTGTTTATTTTAAGCTGAGTGCATAAATAATATATTGAGATCGGAAGGGTGATTTCAAGCATTAGAACACGAAGCCTCCTGTTTACTAACTGCCATTGGGCTGAAGAGAATTTAAACAGCTCCGAACCTTTTTGTCTGTGAATGCAAGGCATGAAATTAACTTTCATTTTGTAGTTAGCAGAAATCATGATTAAGGCAGTCTCGCTGATGTGTCTTCTGCCGACCTGGCTCTCTTTTGCTATGCCAGGCAAGTCTTGGCAACAGAATGCTTCCTGAGATTGGACCCCACCCAGCCCACCCTGAACCCCTCCCCACAAAAGAAGGAAAGAAAATAGCAGAGATCTGTCTGGATCGCTGAATCAGCTTTCTGGATGTCAGGAGAAATGCTGGAAGAACGCTAGGCGAGGAGACAGGGGTTCTAATTGCCACAGTCAGTGGCCTTCTCTGAATTTCACTCTTCTCTCTTGGAGAATGGGAGTAAAAGCGTCTGCTTTCACCACATCACAGAGAGAGGGTGAGATCCCAGTCAGGTCATTGCTGGGAAGTGGCTAGAAAGGCTTCATGTGTCCTCTGCGCAGGACAAGGTGACGGCAGCTAATGCTGTTCGGGTTGGGCTTTAAGTGACAGACACGGACTACCTCATTTCACCGGCCCGGCATGTGTCGGCGAGGTCCAGTCATTATCCCCAACTCGCTACTACAGAGCCTGCAGCCCGGGGACACTCCATCCTCTCACCCTGACAGGGGACATGCTCGGACTCAGCCACTAGGAAATAGTGGCCCAGAGTTTGTTCTTAACTCTCAGTTATCTGGGGGAAGGGGCCAGTTTTTCTCCATAGGATTATGCCTCTTAGTCATGCTCAGGTAGATGAAAGATGATTCTGAATAGCCTGGACTATATTTAGTTGATGAAAATGCAGGTATGGCTTCTCCATGAATGGTTATCAGTAAGGACGGTTCCCATTGGATGGGGATGTAGCTGACTGGATGAATTAATTATGTTTTATATGTAAGGAGCCTGATGGTGCTTCGATGAAAAGTCTCAAGTGAAAAGACCTATTACTCATAATGCTTTCAGAAACAAGAAATCTGATTCATGTTTTTGTCCCTGTAAACTTGAAAGTGCGGCAGCCTATTTTGCAGGATAGGGAGGGTGTTAAAGAATGAATAGAAAATGTATGGAATGTTTAATTTTGCATGATTATATTTCATATTTGCCAAGGCAACTGTGGTAATACAAGTGCTGAAGAGTGTCACCACGTACTTTTTTTAGATGCTTTGATGAAAGACTCTGGTTTTAGAGTGTAATACATGGAGCCTTTGGGATAAGTCCTTATTAAGCAATGAACAAGGATGTATTTGTGTTCATATCATTGAAAATATGTAATTTGTATAAGTGCTTTTAAAATTTATATTTACTTTATATTTTTATTTGAATTTCAAAAGAGGAAAGGACCTAATGTTAATGAAAACAAAAATGATGTGAATTTGTAGACATTTTCCCCTGATGTGTAGTCTAGGGCAGGATCTTACAAGTTGGAGTGAAAAGTGTAAAGGTCTGATTTGCTTTGGGTTTCTGAATGCAGCAGTTAAATAAATAGGGTTGTTTCCTTAATTCCAGAAAAATGGGTGGACTCATGAGAAGTGATCAGCCTCAGTAAAGAATAAATTCTGCTTTTCCAAATTGCAAAAATCTCAGCTATTGTTGCTGTGTCCTAGTACTTGTTAATACAATAAGATAATTGCATAATTAAATACACTGTGGAATTTCAATAATTGGAAACTTTGTTTTCTCATCACAATATGCAACTTGCTTGCTGATGTTGAAAAGCATCACGGCATTTATAGAGGCCAGAAGCTTTCTTGCACATCACGTCCTCTGCAGCATTCTGCGGTTTTGAGACACTTCCCTTTCAGGTTATTTTTAGTTGGTTATATTTAGACAAGGTGAAATTAAGCAGGAAGTCCCCCAAAGTCTGACTTGCTTTCCTAGGCCTTCGGGTTGAGGATCATCTTGCTGAAATCGTCCCTAGTGCCCTCTAGCTCTTTTGAGGTAAAAACTGGTGAAAATTCAATCTGAAGATGAGTTCTGTTTGGAGTTGGGGAGCATCTCCTTGGGTAGTAACTGCGATAAAGCTCAGTGAGGTCAGGAAGAGGGGGGCTCCTGACCTGAGCTCCTAGTTTGGTCTCTTCTGTGCTGTGTGGCTCCAAGAAAGGTACACAAGCTCCCTGTTTGCTTTTGTGCACAAGGAGACTCTTGGTGCAAAGAGAATTCGTGTAAGGAAAGCACTGAGAAGAATATCAGGCAGGCTGCAGACACCTAATCAATATTAGCTGGTGTTATTAGGTAACTGGAGGGAGTTCTGTATTCATCTGAGCTATGGCAAATCTTTGAGTAAGACAGAATAAGAAAATTATGGTTTCACCCATTCAAGAAATATTTATTCAATATTTTATTTGCCACTCTCCTATTTTCAGCTCTGGAATTGTTCAATTGAATAGGGAAGCTAGACATGTAAATTGATGATGATGATGATAGTGTGGAAACAGTGTATGACAGAGAGTAGAATATGTTAACAAGGACTTGTTTGACATTGTAGAACCCCCAGCATCTAAGACATAAATGAATGACAGGATGTAGTTTCAGATTCATTTGTTTGAGAATCAGAACAGCATTCTAGCACAAAGTAGATTCCCCCATGAGTGGCTTGGTGTATAGCTGAGACTTCAAATGTGTCTGGAGAATACATGAATAACTGAAGGCATGGGAAAAAATGACTTGAAGTTTCTTGTCTTGAAGATGAGTCCAGTCCTTTTGGGAAAGCAGGTGAATTTGCTGTTGTTGAACCTGAGGACACAAGGGTGAAGCAAGTGAGAGAGAGCCCTAAGATGCAAAAGAGGTGCTCACTCTCAGAATGCCACAGAATGCCTGAAATTTTGTACCTTACATGCCTCTCATGTCACACCCTTGTCCAGACCTGTCGAATATTATCAGTCTTACTTGAATGAATATGCCTCGCTTGTATGTGGGTTTGAACATCTTTCCCTTCCAAATTTTATTTAAAAAAAAAAGAAATGCTAGAAACATGGAAAGAATAATTTAAGGTGCAAACTACCCTTATTACCTGTATTCATCAATTGCTAATATTTAGCCATACTGATGCTTTAATTCTTCGTGGGCATGACATTGAATATGTCCTGATTCACCAGAGAATTCATCCCTTTATGTAGTATGCTCCCCACCTCTAGTACACATAATGTTAAATTCACTTCTTAAAGCGTGCATCTCAAAATTATAAATTTTGAAAGAAAAGGTCAAAAAAAGCATTAAGAGAATTTGGCTTAAATTGTTTTTTCAAGTTTAGAAACTGCTGCTTGAACCTTTCACTAGTAATATACTAGTATATTCAGAACATGACCAATACATGAGGCCTAAAATTTTAAAGGTTGGTGAATTCTTCAGGGTGCTCTGACATTCTCTTTATAGAGGAGAGGGTTTTTTTTTTTTTTTTTTTGAACAGGCAAATTCTATTGGCCATTATTTTTCCGAGAGCTTTTTGGAAGTGGACAGTAGCCCAAATACTAGTTCAACAATATCGTTGTTTTCTGTGTTCAGAATATTCACCGTAAGGGGTGACTTTGTGAATCTAATATAGGAACTATTTATAAATTTTGTGATTTTGTCTGAAATAGAAAGGTTTTGCTATCTTGACTTTGGACTGTGCTGACGGACTTACACGCAAAGTCTCTCGTGATGATTCTGAATCTATAAAAATTAGTCACTGCTGAAGAGTGGTAAAACCTGCCAGAAGATTGTGTTGCTGCAGTGGTTTTGAAAATGGCCATGTGGAGTTTGGGAGGGTAAATCAGAAGTGGGGAAATCTGAGGAGGGGACCCACTCGCCTCACCCCTTGTGTTGGTTCTAATTCTCAACAGTAGCAAACGCACCTGTTTCCCCGAGAGGACTGTTGTCATCCTCACGGGAGCAGCTTAATGTCACTTGGTGGTGGCGGAGGGAAGGGAGTCAGACTGTCTTGGAAATCCAGGTCACTCACTCCTATTCCATCACAATAACTCTGGTATAATGTGCTTTACATGATGTCTGTCTATGAATTGCTTTTCAGGAAAGTGTTCAAAACTCAAAGGACAGAGTTTGGAAGCCATTGCATTGTGGCTAGAAGACGGAATAGGAGAGATTCATCCAGCAATGTTGCTTGGCATTGAGAAATGATAGCTGTCAGCTGGCAGGGTGGGAGAGGTCAGGAAAACCATGAAAAGCAGACCCAAGGACTAAAACACTGCTGATGTCTGGGAGTATTAAGCAGGGCCTACACAGCTTGAGGCGGAGATTCTGAGGCTTGAGCGACTCCTGTCCTTAACCCAGATGCTTTTATTCAATAGATCCTGGGAGGGGCCCAGGAGTCTGATTTTTTAACGGTCACCCCTAACCACACAGAGCCAAGTTGCCCTGAAGTCATGTTTATATCATAGAACAGTACAGTGTTTAGAGATGATGAAGATGACTGGTGTTGTAAAGAAAATGTTAAATCCACTTCAGAATAATAATTTTTTTTTCAAATTCAGTGACAATCAAGAATGATTTCTTTCTGAAATGCTTAAAATAGAAGAGATTATCCTAAAGCATAGAGGGGAAAGTGATTGTTTTTATTGCGATGTACAGTTTACTGGGTTCAATAGGAGAGGCACACGGGGTCAGGAAGCCCTCACCTCTTAGTGGATGAGGTGATGTGTCTCCAGAAGCAGGACTTTAAGGTTGGGTCTTGTGACTTCACAGGAAGTGCCTTGATTGTGGGGTCAGACGGGCCTGGGTTTGACTCCCCACCCTCCCATTTTCTAATTGTAGGACGCTTGAGAAATTACTGAAACTCTGTAGCCTGGCTCTGCCTTATCAGATATGCAGGACCTGAGCAATAATAGCAGCTTCACCCGTAGTTGTATTTACCATTACGTCTATTTAAGGTAGAGGGCAGGAATGAGAGTGGGGTGTCACTTGGTTTGGGGTAAGGCAGTGGAGGGGAAGTGATAGAGTATCTAGAAGAGGAACAACATAGCATTTAAGGTAAGAGATTTAAGGTAAGATGTTTAAGTTAAGAGATAATGTATGCTTTGTGCCTTTATAGCTTCACAACCAAAAGTGGTGTTCACACAGAAGGTTCTAGATGGTAGAAGTATTTTACAAATATTAACTAATTTCATCCTCGTAGTGACTCTATGAAGTCAGTATGATCACTTAACAGACCATGAAGCTGAGGCACAGAGAGATTTTAAATTTGATCAAGGTCACACAGCAAGTGGTGGCAAAGTCAGGATTTGAATACATTCAGTATCTGTCTGTCTAACCTCTGTGTTATGCTCTTTTTATAGTAATGATTTATGTTACTGTGTATTAGGAATATATAGTCTCGCTATATAAATAGCACAGTAAAACCATGGTTTTATAGATGTTATAACCTAGAACAATAGTAAACAGTTTTAATGTTGCTTGATATAATTGAGCAATATAAAACAAATAATAGAAGGGATGGCATCTAATTTGACAAAACTCCAGGTTATTTTGGCCTGGAAAATTCTAGGGCAAGGTAGACTGGGAGTCTTTTGTCTCCAAATCATTTTTGTATAAAGCAACAAGAAATCCTTTACATTCTGGGGTGTGTGGGGGGGGGGAAGAAAATAGGTTTACCTTGGGGGGGAGCCAAGGGAGGGTAGGGGAAGCTTCAGTGGGCTGAGTGTACCCCCATATCTGGCAGTTTCATTGGGAAGGTGGTTAATGCCCCTTTGGTCAGCGTCAGTTGAGTGACTAACTGAAATCCTTGCTACTCTGGAATTTTTGAGTTTCTCCTCCTCTTCCTGTACCCCCTCACCTTCCTCTCCTTTTTATTGTGCGCAAGGGCAGATGCAAAGAGGCCAGACCCCAAGTATGCAAATGCCTCATGCAACGCAGTATGAAAAAGAGTTTAATACTCTAAGTGCGTTCTAATTTACCTTTAGCGTTCCAAGATGGCCCGTGTGTCTGCTCCCAATCACTCCCCTTTGGGTGTGGTCAGAAAAAGCTCAAAGTCGAGATAATCCTAAACCAATCCACACTTAGGCTTTTATATGTGAGGCAGGTTTACCTTCCTAAAAACCTGTTTGAAGCCAAAGTTAAAATGACTTTGCATTCCCTGGGCAAATGACTGCAAGAATTAGCCTATAAATTGCAGGAAACCACCCATGGACAAGGATTTTTGGGATACTCCTCCAGCTCCCCAAGCCTGGGTGCGGAGCCTCCTCCAGTCTGGGTCTCCTGATGCAGTCCTGTGTCCTGCATCCGCCCTGTTCTTTGTCTCAGCTCGCTCTTCCCACCACTTGGTATACTACACGCTCAGTGACTCCCGCCCCCTGGTGAGGGAATGATAGCAGCAATGCAGTATTTCTCATGTGAGATTCTGTTTTACCAACTATTTGGGGAGCACCGACGACATGGGGCGGGTAGGGCCAGGACTTGCATGCTCATAACAGTCCCCTTTACCTGTTGACGATGGGGAAACCGAGGCTCAGGGCAGTGAGAAGACTTCCCCAAGACTGCACATGCTTGGCTCTGCAGGGGAAATATTCTGGTTTTCAAGCCCGATTTCCTGTTGTCTCTATGCTGCTCTCCTGGGTCTTGCAGACCTTGAGTGCGGTTCTCATGCCCTATAAAACTGAACTTTTCTCAGCACCGGTGCTGCCGGGTCTCACCCATCACCCTGTGCGAAGGGAAGTTCCTCCTTCTCTGACTACAAGTGAAGAAACTGTTCCTGACATGAGTCCCTAGGTGCCGTCGGGGGTCACTGCCCACAGCGGGTACTGTCGTCTCCAGGGGCTAGGTGCCGTCGGGGGTCACTGCCACAGCGGGTACTGTCGTCTCCAGGGGCTGTCTTGGAAGGCACCCGGGAGGCCTGGGTGCGTGAGCTAATGCCGCTTCACGCATGAAAATAGTTGTCCCAGTCACTAGAAAATTGAATTGGTTAAACCTTCTGGTTTTAGATTGTTTTGGAGAGTAACTGTATGATTTTTACTTGTCACAGCCTAAAAGGGAAAAAAGAGTAAGAGTGAAACTTCATAGCTATTTTTCTTCCCTGTATGTTCATAGTGGTTATTTATATCTGGGAAGTTTCCATTGGGATTTAGTTCAGGATATAGACTTGGCAGGGTGACTTCTGCACTCCGTGGTGACATTTGACAGACTGCAGGCAAAGCAGGATGGATTTCTAATATCTGGATGGGTGGAGTGCTGGGATCGTACTGTATTATGAAATGGATTTATTGATGTGAATCTAAAAGTGGTCCACTGCCTTGTCAATATCAGAGCTGTATCAATACTTTTGATAAATTAGGGTTCCCGACCCTTTGCTTTGCTTGCTTTGTCAATTCTGCTTGGCAATAACAATAAGACTCCAGGTGGTGTATGGCTTATAGCGCTCCTCTTGTGCGCAGCTGACCTTAGGGCCCAGCGCCGCCGTTCGCATATGTTCTGCCCAGCCCGAAGTGAACCGCTGTGCCTGACTTCCTTGCCTGATTAGACTTTCCCCTGCAATGTTGCATTTCAATAGCAGCATCATGCTTAACCTTGAGATGCTGTGCCTATGTAGTAGGTTGCATCTTCATTTTCCAGATGAAGAAATTAAGGCGCTGCGAGGTTAGATGAGCTGCCCAAGGCCACATGGTAAATCTCTGATACAGCTGGCGAGCAAGCAGAGGTGTTGTGGGTTTTGGATGAGGCTAGGACACTTTCTTTCTCTGTGGTTACAAGCTAAAAGGATCTGAACTTGCACAAATCTTGTCCATGGGATGTACTTTCTCCCCAGGTATGGTGAGGCTGCCATTCTGTTTGTAAGTCTTAATGGGAAGAAATCTGTGACTCTGTATAGGAAGCCCAGGACTCAAACTTACTTTTTGACCTTTGTAGCTGCACTCCAAGGCGGTAATCCCATGAGAGACTGAGCTCATGGAATGGATGTTCTTCTGCCATTGGGATCTTTTGCGGGCGGAGGGGGGTGGGGCAACTAGATGCCTGCTCACATATTAGGTTTTATGGTGGGGGCTGGGCAGAGGAGAAGGAAATAGAAGACACAGTTCTTCTCCCTAAAGGACTGACATTTTCATTGGTGTGTGTGTCTGGATGCTGGTGGGGATCCCCCAGTTCCTTCATTCATTGGTTAGTGGGGGTCTTTGGTAGATGAAACAAGCCCTCGACTCTACTCACATGACCATTGTTACAAACACGGTAATAAAGAATGGTGGCTGAATAAAGATCTTGAGTACTTCACTCATACGGTCCTGGCAACTCCTGGGCTAGCTTAACAAAGCTGAGTTGGAGTTGGCAACTTCTGTGTGGGCCATGAGGGCTACAGGCACCATTCTAAATGGAAAGCTGATCTCCTTGGTGTAAATTATGTTACTGTTGTTTTGCTTTTGAGTTTCTTCTCAAACTTTGAATGAAAGTCACTTTACTCTGTCATCATGATGATGATAAGCTGGAATAGAAAGCCAAAGAGATAATTATCTGGCAAAATATAGCAAAACCTTTATGAACTAGCATGCTTGGGAGGTAAATGGAATTTTATTGAGAAATTTCTTTAGATCTTTTGGGTTGAAAATACATTCCAAAGTTAGTCATGGAAATATGCTTTTCTGTCTGTCTTTTGTGCTTTAGTGTACATGATATAACTAAATTTTTTCTTTTTGTGGAGCCTCAGGCTTATCATTCTGAAGGCCATAAATTTTTTTGTGCTAAGTTGAGAGGATGTAAGGCGTTAGCTAATAGATGACATTAGCATGAAACTTCTGAAGTTAGTTTATTTCATAGGAAGGGATTTGATAAGCACATTTCCCACGATCTCATTTGCCACCCTTGTCCTAGGGAAGATGGTATGAGAGTATGTTCTACTTTCTCTCTTCTACCCCTTCAATTCCTATTTCTTAAGACTCGAAGAAGAAAGCCAGGCTCCTCTGAACATATTGTTAGAAGTGCAGATTCCTCCAGAGAGGAATTCAGGTCTAATGGGTGTGGAATGGTGTCTAGGAATGTCCATTTCTAGTAAGTCTCATGTGCTTTTCTGATATGCACCCTGAGAAGCTGATTAGAATCTTTATTTCTAAGCAGTAGGTGCTATGAAGCTTAGACTTTGAGAAACAGTGTAGGGGCAGAGAAGTTGATTTCTGTGGTGTTTCCTAGTGGAGTAAATAGGACAGGAGATAAATGGATAGAAAAGTGTCTTTCCTTCTGTGTTTTCATGGTTTTTTTAGTATGGTTTCTAGCCACTGACCAACTAGTTACACAATCTTGTAGGATTTTTTGACCACATATATCATGTAAAGTTCAAGTGTACAAATATTAATTGAAGACATTCTTTGGGGATTTCAAGATTTGAATGAGAAAGCATATCGTACCGAACACTGGGAAATAGATTTTTTTATGGGCACAGGGATTTTTTAAATAGTAGGGGGAGTTTATTTCATGCTCAGAATATATGATTTGATTGATATTATCAGCTTATGGGAAGTCTATGAGGAAAGAAACAATAGCACCGGCAAATTATCACATTTGGGTTATTTATCCAGTCATTTTTATACCATATGAATAAATGTTCTTTGAAATCTTGCATTATTCTGTCAAATAGAGAAATTTTTCACAGGGAATATTGTCATTTCTTTCAAAGCCACACACGAGTATAACAGAGCATAAGAGCGTGTGTGTATGTGTGTGCACGCACAGGCTCGTGGCTTGTGGTGGATATCAGCAAACAAGCCATGAACTAATAATAAAACAACAAATTAGCAACAATTTAATTAAGCATAATTTATGTCAAAGTATCTGAATAGGGATATGATTACATAATTATATGTAAAAACTTGAGGGAAAGAATAAACATTTTCCTTTTCTTGTAGTCAGCCCCACATTCTGCTATTGTCCAGCAGCTGTTCTCAGAGCTGCCGAGCTGGGTTGTGACTTGGGCCAACCATTTTCCAAGGGAATGCTCTGTGTATGCTGGCGGGCTGTCCTCAGATCAGCAAATGACTGAATCAGAGTTATAAATTGCAAATGTGTCTCAAATTAACTCTTGCATCGTAGGGAGTGAGCTTGGCATCATCTAAAGTCCGACTCGGTGACTTCAGTGGCAGCTGAATCAAGGAGATGATGGAAAATTTAGGCCTGGTGGGCCCTAGGGCTTCCACAGGGCATGAACTCAGTGTACTACTCTCAAAATGTCACAATCCAAGAGGTCCTCTCACGTTGTGGACTCTGTTCACATGATGTGAGCCTTTGCTTATCTGACCAGGCCTAAAATAAGATGCTCCGATGCTTTATTTATGAGCTCCGGGCCACTTAGGCCCATCATGTAAGTAACCTTGGGGTACACAGCATTTGATCACTTCAATTCCCATTAACTACCTGTTTCTAAATGGGGAAAAGCATTTCCCAGCACATTGTGTTATTCATGAAGACACACAAGCAGCTTGTGTGCTGTCGCTGGGGCTGATTTCTCTGTAATGTGATCCAGCTGTTGAACACTGATGGCGCTTTCTCATGTGCCTTTTCTCCTCTTGTCCTTTTCTATTTCTTTCTTTTTCCCTCCTTCTCTTACCTTCACTTCCTCATTCTTAAAAGGGGATTTGGTCAATTCCAGACATTGTTAAGCATATAGCTGTAGATCAGAAGTGACCAGCTGTTCCCTTTTGAACACAGAAGGCCACTGTTGGTGGCAGAAAGTCCATGTTCAACCAGCATCACAGCATCTAGGGCAGAGTTTCTATACTCAAGGCTATTAATATTTCAGATCTGTTAAGTTTTTTGTTGTGGGGCTAGACGATGTTTTAGAGGATGCTTGGAGTATCCCTGGCCTCTACTCATAGGTGCCAGTAGCATCTGCCCATTGGTGATGAACAAAAATACCTCCAGACATTCTTGAATGTCTTCTTGGGAGCACCATGACTCCTAGTTCATCTAGTGTAATGGTTTACTGGATCTTTACTAATACAAAGTCTCACAGACTCTCTCTGAAATTGTACAGATATGGTTATCAGAGCTGGATTCAGGGCATGCTGCCACCGCCAACACCATTTGACTAATTGGTATGACTTTGGCCAAGAAGTTTAGTTTTTCTAGGTCTTAAATTCTCTATTAAATTAGGATAATACATAACTTACAAAGGAATTGCACAATTAGTGAACTGATATGTACAAAGAGTATAACATAAGATACCTGCTCAAAATCGATGACCTGATTATATGACCTGCTATAGGAACTATGGTAATTGCCATCTTAGACATGCATAGAAGTAAAAGGTAGTCCTATGGATCTTTTTCCTCATGTGATAATGAAATCTGGTCTTGTTTTTCTTCTCTTGCTCTCTACTTCTATTTCCTAGTCACCCTTATATTCCCGAGACTGATTCATTGTGGCCAAAGATATAAAACTGAAAGAGAAATGGTGAGAGGAATGGAAGAGAACAGTTTCCTGGTGGGAGCATTCTATTAGGAAGCCCCATGAAGATGCGTGGGTGATTCACTTAGTTTCTTGAATGTGAAACTGTAGAAAGATTGTAAAAACAAAGGAAACCTCCCCATGCCACCAATCGGAACCCCATTCTGCATGCAACAAATGCCAAATCCACCTTGTGGTTTTTGCTTCAGGAGAAAGTAAAGTCACTTTCCTTTTTCCGGGAATGAAGGTGACAAAAGTTAAATCTGTTTTCTTAGGAAACAGCTGAGAAAACAGTCAAAATGATTCCGTGTGACTAGCACAGTTTTCTGCCTGGATCTTCAAAGTCTGGGTCCCCTTTGAGCTGTATCTAAATCTAGAAATAAGGGCTAGGCTAAGCATGAAGGAGTATACATCAGAGAGGGAGTTAAGGCTGTAATCTGACATCTTGATTCCACTCATGTTTGGCAGATCTCTCTTCTTTACAGTCAACCTGTTTCTAATCTCTTTTAGTTGGAAAGGATATGAGAAATCATCAAGTCCAATGGTTGAATTACTTCTAGACCATTCTTGACATGGTCCATCTGTCCTCTCTTTGAATCCAGAAATGAGAAGTTTACTGTTTCCCGAAGGAGGATGTTCAATTACTGAGTCACTCACTTTAATTACTAGAGGCACAGAAATTTGCTCTTTGTATCTGTACTCAGTATCCATTCAACAAGTGGACACTCTGTGTGCCGCAACCCACATATGAATAAAAATTTCTTCCTTTACGGAGCAAAGTGTTTTCACGGTGATGTCTTGCATGGAGGCAAATTATTCATTGATGTATTAACCAAACATTTATGAACAGTCATGATGAACCAGGTTTCTTAGTTGGGGTTGGGAGCATAATGGAATAAGAATACCACCCCTATTCTCAATGGAGCTTACGGTCAAATGGGGGAAAAAGACAGTAATCAAAAATTCATTTTAATAAATATATAATAAGATTGTGCAATGAGGGGAAGGAGTGTGTTTCTGTGTGTATATAATCACTGAAGCAGATTCAAATTGGGTGGAAAGAGGAATCCAGAAATGTCTCCCTACCAAACAGTGTTTTCTTTGAACTGAGAATGATGACAGCGAAGTAACAAGGTTGAGAGATTGGTAAAGAAGAGGAGGGGTTAGCGCCCCCACCAGGGGAATGGCTAGTGCTGCAACCAGAGCAACCATGGGCATCTGGAGCAGAACTGAGGTGCAGACAACAAAGGTAGATAAGGTTAGCAGGACTTCAGGGGTCATTGTCTTGGGCCTTTAGCTTATGATCAAGAGTGTTAAAGTTGCTGTAAGAGCTACTAGGGGTTGGCTAGACAGACTTAGTTATGGATCAGTGTGGACCAGATCAGATCACTGAATAGTGAGGACACATGAATCCCATGAGAAGGTGGAACAACTGACCTGGCTGGTGAGGCCGAAACAGCTTTGGTAACATCTGAGTCCTTGTGAAACTGCATCTGAGTCCAAGCTGCAGCTACACATACAGGCAGATCTGAAGACCTAGAGGAATATTCCAGAAGACAGCAGGTTATCCTGCTGTCAAGAACACAGGGCCAGTGTTGGTGGTGCGTGTCAGGACATGAGTCTGGAAGTTGAGCATGGCCAGCTGGCCAAGCACAAGTTCTGTAGACAGCTAAGATGTGGGGCTTCCTTTTAAAGAGGCTTTGCAGTGGCTTTGACAGGGAGTTGGAGATACCAGCTGCAATTTGGGAGCATTCCTGTAGCTGCTGTGTGGGGGTGGAGACTGGACACTGGAGCACTGATGTAAGGGCTGTGCAGCAAGATGAGCAACAGGGACGTCTTTGACCAGGGCAGCTGGTGTGGGCTGGAGCTCCTTGGAAGAAAGAACGGACAGGACTTAGCATTGGGGCTTGAGCATGACACAGCACCCTGACTCTCACTTCCTGCATAGCTGGGGACATGCTGGCTGATGTTACTGTTAATCTGTACAAAATGTATCTTGAAAGAAAACTTTACAGCACAGCAAAATGACAAGAATAAACTCTTCCGACACAGAAGCAGCAAAGAGAATTCTCCATTTTATCTGCTCTTTCCGATTGTTCATGCACCTGTTTGTTCTCTGTGCAAAGGCAGAGTATTATTTATAAAATGTTGTTTCCCTCCCCCCAACATCTGGATGTTTAGAGTTGCACTGATAAAACATCTGGATTTAGGCCTGAAGTTTTGCCTCCCTTTCCAGATGTTTGGTGTCCCATCGACAAAGCCCGGGAGCCTTTGTGAAGAGCCAGCTCATAAAATTAGGTGCTAAACAAGGGTTGAGTCTGTGGATGAATTTTAAGAGGTATAAGAATGAGTGGATCCACATAAAGGTGCTGTAAAATTACCAAACTAATCATGGACCCAAGGGAATTGAGAATTTTTTTCTAGTTGACATAAAATAGTGCATTTGGAATTTTTAGAGATATGTTTTCAAATGAGTACTTACTTTGAGCAACTGGAGTTGGGGAGGTCGGGGGAGATTAACATGTTCTTTGTATGGAAGGATTCTCCAGCTGAATTAGTGTATGCTTGAACCTCACTGGCAGACAAAAAGCCAGAGAACTTAAAGGTTGAGTTCATTCTTTCCCAAGGAGCACTTTTGGTTACAGAAGTGTTTTCCGATCCTTTTTGATTAACCCCTTACTATCTTTTGTAAAAGAATCAACCACCAGTGGGTTGACCAGTTATTTCAGTAGAGGCTTTATACACAGACTTCAGAAAAGTACAAGTTCATTGTCATATCAGGGGCTGGAAAAGTGTATGTGAGAAAACGTGCAAACTGTGTTAGTAAATGGTGAGTGAACTGTGTTGGCCACTCCAGGGACTGGAGTGAGTTCAATCTTACACCCCTCCACCACCCACCGGGGTCATCATTTCTCTTGTATCCTCAGATACTTGTATCTTTGGGTGGGTGGGGGTGACATGCCCCGGTGATCCCAGAGCTCCACCAAGCTGCTCTGGTGGGTGGCGGGCCACCCCCTGGTCCCTCAGCCTCCTTCCCGTGTGCCCCTCCTGAGAAAGTCTCTGCTGAAGAACCTCTCAGCCTCTCCACAGAGACCTGCTTTAGAGCCGAGGGTATATCTGACTAGCTACATGCTCTGCTAGCACCGCCTCCGTTTGAACTACTGTCAAGGCAAAATTGCTTTATTTTCTAATTTTGATGATATTAGCAAATACTTATAATGGGAAATAAAATTAATCAGTTTGTGCTTGTGAAATTGCCTCCTGTTTACCTCAGCCTTGTAGCGATTTTTCCCCCTCCTACAGGGGTTATTTTAATTAACAGCGTGAATTTTTGGTAGTTTAATTTATTTTATGATTGTGTAAAAATACTCCTTTGTAAGGGTTTATATATAACTAGCCAGCTAATTAGCAGTAATATTTTAACAACAGCTGTAGAAGCAGGGAGTCCCATGAAACATGGCTTCTCCCTTCAGACCGCCAAGATATTTATTGGTGTCTTTCCTTATCAGTTCTAGCTGAAGGCAACAAAGGAGGGCATAGTGAGCATCAGATAATTAAAAGAGAAGTAAGCATGCAAGTCCTCCTCTCACCTGACATACCAAACTTCCTAAGGACGCCTGTGTCTCCAAGCCTCTGATTTAAGACCCCATCACCTTGGCTTCTGGTTCTTCCAAAGTCTATTACACATTCCCGTGCACCTCCATCAGAGACATGCCTTTCTGCAAGACAAGGGGTAGTTTTTTAACGGGATGGTCTGGAGCTAGTAGCACCCGGCATTTGTACCAAGCGCTCATTGAGGCCAAATATTTTGGCATGAGTCACAGACCCTCTTCCATTTAGCTTACTTGAATCCAAATATTAGGCTGGGAGAGAGTTGGGGTTTAGGGTTAGGGGAGAGGACAGGAGAAAGATGATGCAGAGAGACAGAGATGACAGAGAAAGAGAGAGAGAGACACATATACACACACACCCCAAAAGGACCTCTCCCTCTATAGCTAAGACAGACCCAGAGCCTGCTCCTTTCTCTCCATGGTCACAGTCATCTATTCTTCTGCTCAGGTTTTAGTTCAAGGACACAGGAGCAGTGAGAAGACTCGCACATGGAAAGACTGTGGAAATGAAGATGCATCAGGCCACCAGCAAATTCAGGTGCCCTCCACCCTCACCCCTGCATCTGTTTTAGGCTATGTACTCATTACCCACCCTGAGTGAGGTTTCAGAGTTCAAAGGGAAGTGTTTGTTTTCTGTACTTCCATTTTTTATTCCCAGAGACAAGCCAACTACTTACTGTGGAGCTCAGCGTGAACTCTACCTACACACTATCTTCCCCTTACCTGTGTGGATTTCAGGTTCTAACTTCTGCATAAGGGTGGCTCCTCCAAACTGTGTGAGGGTACCTGGCCTTAACTTTAGTTTAGAGACAGCGGCAGTAAGGTCTAAAAAGTCAAGTGACTTATCCGTATCACACAGAATGAGGTGATGGTAGAGAGGCAACTAGAACTATACTTGCCTTTCTGTGTGTGTGGTCATTGTTCTTAGAGCATGTTGGGAAACTTATTTTCCAAGAGTAATGAAGCATTCATTTCTCTGTGTACCCACAGTGCTTCACCTCAGCTCTAACACAATCCAAACTTCTCATCATGGTTGATCACCTTCCATAAAAGCAGAAGCTCCTTGTACCTAGTTTGGAGCCTGGTCCATAGTAGATGCTCAATAAACAATTATTGTGTGGAAGAAAAAAGTCCTAGGAAGTGGACTCTGCCTTTCCCATGCAAATTTCTTTATGGTAAGCAGTCTGAGTTGCTGATTAAGTGCTTGATAGTCAATATCTATACTTCTAGTTGTGTCTGAAAATACTACATGGCCATAGCATGGCGCTGGAGTACAGAAGGTCTCCGGGGCTGTTGGCGCAAAGCATTTTAATCTCCTCAGGTTTAGTAGACGTTAAGTATTTTTACAAAGCACAGTATACAAATTTCCAAAAAGTGTGTAAATCAAATGAAATGTGGGGAATCAGTGATCTCTCTCTCTCTCTCTCTCTCTCTCTCATTCTCACACACTCATACACACACACACAAACACACTCATTTGATCAGGTTTCCTTGAGGGATCTTCCTGGGAGGTACAATGTCCAATGGGGAGGTAGGCAGAGGTTTCCTCAGAAGTGGAAACCCTCTTGTGCCATATAATCATATGGCCAGTATAGTAATTCACAGCAGCAAAACACTTTCTATTTCATGTACATGAACGCTGGAGGGTAACTCAGGTCAGGGGCTGGCTTGCCTGATGTGGCATGCCCAGCACTTTTACAGCGCCTGGCATGGAGTAGGTGCTCAGGTTATATTTGATGACTGGCTGAATGGCCTCATTCGGTTTTCACCCTAGCCCTTCCAGGTGGGGATTGTGATGATCTCTGATTGGCTCAGGGCTACCCTCAGAGAGGTTAGTGATCCTGGTGGAAGTCCCCTAGCTTATCAGTGGCACAGCTAGGAGTTCAACCCCATGCCTTTTAATTGTGAAGTCTATGCTGTATTCTACTTATTGTAAGTTACTGCAGGTGCATTCGTGATGCATCTGTTGACATTTATGTGTTATAGAAACTAAGGCAACTCACGGTAATATTGAGAGGACAGTTCTGTCTAATGGTTAGAGGTAAGACTCTGTAAATTAGACACACACAAATCTTGACTTTGCCACTTAATGTTTCTGTGTGTCTTTGGACAAGTTACCTAACCTCTCTGTTAACCTTTTCCTCATCTATTCAATGGAAGTGATATTAATATCTACTTTGAGAAGGGAGACATCACTGACTCAGTGTGGAACACAGAGGCAGGAATCAAAGGTGGGGGGGATCTCAGAAGGGACAGGGCCTGACTTCTGCCCCTAACTTCATCCTGGATCATACCGTCCTCCTCTGGAAAATGAAAGGTCAGGGACATGGTCTTTGAGACACTTTCAGTACTAAAATCAGTGATCCAAGCATAACTTTGTGGTGCCTCACACCTAATATGATTCCCCTTAGTATTTCTAAAACGTTTTCATTCTCGATGAAGAGAGAAAATAATAGCCTGAAGTGGAAAGAGGAGACTCAAGGAATTGTAAGAGCCTTGGTAAGGGCTGGATGAAAAAGTGGGTATCGTATGACAAGTAGCTAAATTGACCATTATGGTATTGAACTCCATTTGGTGTGTAATAGGAGGTGAGCACTTGGCCATATGAAACTCCTATCTATATGTCAACTTTCCCTAAACACCATCTCAATTAATGAGCACTGAGTGAGGGATGAGATTTGACTGGGCAGAGATAACGGTAGAAAATATGAGAAATGTAGGTATAATACGGTAATTGAAGGAAAGCCGATGTGACGTGTAGCCTCTACATCAATTCCTTTTTCGTCTTTCCCTATTAAGCAGCACAGAGCAACAGCTATTATGGAAAGTAGAGAGAGGAAGCCAAGTTTCTTTAAAAAATCTGAAAAAAAAAAAAAAAAAAAAAAAAAAATCTCAAAAAAAAAAAAAAAAAAAAAAAAAAACAAAAAAAACTCCAGACTTGGGATTTCTTTTGATGGGGAAACAATAAAGTGTTAGATAATTCTGAGGTTCTCACTGCAAGAAAACAATAATTGTATTTTGTATTTTATTATAATAATAGGTTCCTGGCTAAATGCACAAATCTAATAAAATCATAATACCAAGCTACAATGGGCTTCATGAATTGGAAATGGAGTGAATTTAAATGTTTTTGGCACCTGCCTCCCAGCTCCCCAATAATAAGATCTATAATTTCCTGATAAGGGCGAGTGTAACGCTGGCGAAGTGAACTCTGTAAGACGGGCACAGGCTGGGTTTGGCATTCATGTTCACTTCTCATTGGCCTTGCTAGGCCTACTCCTTTGCATCTCACCTTCTTGCAGTTTAAGAGCGTGAGAGAGTTGTTGTGACTTTTAAAGGGATTTTTAAAACAGGACCAGAAAGTGGTGAGTCATCCTGGCTTATTTAAGAGTACTTCAAAAGCACTGGGTGTCACTTACACACATTTAAAGAACACTGTGTGTTTGCAAATGGAGCAGGAAATGTTAATGTATGTTCCTGAGGTTCAGGCCCAGTGGCTGGGCTGCTGCTGCTTTGAGCTAGTGTCCGCTGTGAGCCTTTAGTCCAATTTTCTCTTGAGCAGATCACAGGTGTGACAAGAGGTCAGCATGGATGCGGTGGGTGGGCTGAGGGAGATGGGGTGTCATTTCTCTGCTCACATTCTCACTACCTGACAAAGCCTGTTGGCTAAAAACTGATTACCTCTTGGGCTTTCCATACAGCCAGTCTGTGGGGGCCAGGTCCTCAGAAGTCCACTTTCTTCCACAAAAAGGGGGTGTCATCTTCAGTGGTGTAGACTTCAGACTGGATCCCCCTGTTATGACTGTCCTAATGTCAGGTCCACGGGGAATACAGCAATACAGCAAGTCCTCAGGAGTGGTTTCTGCCTTCAGGTAGACCTTGTTTACTCCTCCCACACTTACCTGGCACCAGGTCCTTGGTGGCAAAGGGTCTAGCCCAAGATGCTGAGAATTATGATCCCAAGGCCATGCAGGATTTCAAAACTCTCAGCTGACCACTCGAAACCAATGGTAGTTTCCATTTTCCCATTGCGTTTAGCTAATAAGCCAGCTCACAGGAATGGTTTTGTGCCTTCAGGCTCACGCTCAACCTCTGGGTGTCCATTCTAGTGGTGGTTTGAGATCTTTAGTATAGACTACACCAGGATCAGGGAAAGCACATGCTGAAGAACCTGCCGTTCCCTCCCTCCCTGCACCCCAGGCTTCCCCATAACACTTTCTGCTCTCCTTTCTTGCTTGGAAAACAGTTCAATTGAGCTGAGTCACCTGCCTCTGATCACTTCCTTATCAGCTGCGGATGAGTCTACCTTGCCTTGCCCCCAGTCTCATTTAATTAGATATAAGCCTACCTCAAAGTCAATTCATTCTGTTTCTTAACATTGACCGCAGTTTCTCTTTTGGCTAACTCCTTGCCTTTCCCTGTGATTGAAGCAGTGGAGGTTGATAATTCATTTTGTTCCGCCATTATTGATTTGGTGGCTCTGGTCCAAAATTTGAAAATTTCTCTCCAGGTTGTTCTTGCCCTTGGTTTTTACAAAGACATTGCATAAAATGAAGGGTGTAGGTCAGAAATAGAAGCTTCAGTGCTACTTTAGGGTATGAGGGTCCACTTTCAATGGTGAAAGAGGCTTATTGTTAATTACAGAGATTTCCAAGGGCATCACACACTTCTCATGCGATGGCTGGGAAAAAAAATCCTCCTTACAAATGCTTTCTAAACTGAGAATGGATTTGAAAGGCCATTGTCTGCCCTAGCTCAGAAATTATTCCCTCATAAAGGACTTGTGTAAAGGTTTTCAGATACCTTTATGTGAAAGATAAACTATATTAAGGGCCCAAGAGCTTCTGCTCACCACATTTTTACTGAAGGTTTCCTTTCTCGATTCTTATAAATGTCAGTTTCACCAGAGTTTCTTCAAGTCACCGTTTCCCCTGAATTAAGGATTCTGGAAATTCTTCCTTAAAACTACCATGGCAGAAATGCCAGGACACAAGAATTTGTGTTGTGGGACTATTGTGGAGGCCTGAACTTCTCCATTACTTCTCTAGAATGGGATGATTTATCTTCATGTTTCAAATAGCAGTAATAAAGGTCTATCCTTAAAAAAAAAGGGGGGGTGTCCTAATTCCTTTGTTTCATTTCCCCCAATTAATATTGGCAAGCTGAGTTAGTGACTCCTTATTGGAAAGAGCAGTGGCAATGAAAAGAATGCATGATTTTCCTTAGATTACCTTACTTTCATTGGAAGTTGGGCATGTTGAAATAACATGAAACCATAGCTTCTACTTTTTGTCTCTGATTTTTTAAAATGCAAAGACAGAACCCATGACACTGTCTTATATCTTTAGGAAACTGGTAGTAGATGCCTTCCAGAGATGCTTATTCTAAAGGAAGCGGTGTTCTTTCTCCTTTCTGTATGATTTGATATCATGGGTCTCTATAAAAAAACAATTCTGCATTGCCAGTTTATCATTGCTTTAGCACTCAACTCAGCCTTAACCTCATGCCTGTAATGAACTTAGTTGCCTATGATTGGAAAGTGAAATGATAGCCAAAAAGGCATTTTCCTGAAGCTAAATAGAAAACTCAAAGGTAAAAACCACATTCTAAGGACTTTTAAAATATTTCCCTTCTATCGGTCATGACTGTTACAAAGCAGGTAGCACAAACGTGTACGAGCCTCGCCGACTCAGCCAGCAAAGTAGCCAGCCAAGGAAGGGGAAACTCTTACTGTGTTAAGTATTCTGGTTCAATGCAGCAAAATCCAAATCTGCCCATTGTGCTTTCATTTCAATAGGCTCTCTAGATTCTTAATTACAACATGGGCTAATTATGCAGTCAAAGTTCTCAACTGCACTAGATTTGCACAGCACGTCTTTCCTTCTCTCCTTCTCCCTGGCATTATTGTATTGGTTTTCCCGACCCTGCCAGCCTGAGATTTAAATCCTTAACCTGACATTCATTGTGTTCTGTGTATCAGCCTTTCCTGCCTTTCTGAATTACGTGCCCAATAAAGTTCTCATTTCTGTCATAGGTCAGGACTTGGTCTTTTATAAATTCTTAGCATGGGACCATTTAAATTCTGTTTTTGATTTTATCCTGCCTCTTCAAATTATTTGCCTTGTAAGCGCTTTAACTTTTTGGTCTTTAGCCCAACGTCTTAGGCTATTAATTTTTTTTTTTTAACCTGTGTGACCATTGAAGCAAATTTATAGAAAATCTCATTGACAATGAGCTAGCGTCATTCTGGAGAGAGAAATGTTTGGAAGGTCTTCAAATGGGAGGATTTGCCAAACCTGGTGTGTGTGTGTGTGCGCGCGTGCGTGCAGGTGTCCTCAGTGCAGGTCACTGAGGGAATCGCCAGCAGTCAGAGCCTCTTAAGTTGGCATTTGTAGGGGATTCTCCATCTATGCATTTCTCCAGCTTAGCTTCAGTTTCGCTGGGACAGTGCCTTAGTTTCTCCTGAATCCGGTACTGAGAGGAGAGAAGAAGGAGGGAAAAGAGAGCTACATGAGAAACAATCAGGCACGACTCCTGGCTCCTGGACCCGAAGGTAGCCCTGGGCACCTTCTGTGAGTTTCCTCACTATCTCTGGGCTTGCTCAGCCAACTTCTGCCTGCCCTGGATTCCCCTCTGCCCAGCTCTTCACCGCCCTTACCTGTCCTTAACCCCTGTCCTTGAGGAATTGCTTTCTGCCAGCTAAATCAATAAACATATCCATGCAAATATGTTAGCAGCTACTAATTACCCAATATGTTATCCCTTTTAGATAAAATATTTGCATTTTAACAGAATCTTTTTAGAAACAATGCCCTAAAGTAAAAAAGATGGTGCTCTTGGTAGGAATTTCATCTGATCCTCTGGGTATCCCCAATCAGGCCAGGCTGAAAGCCAGCTTCTTTGTGTTCACGTGAGGCCTAGCCTATTCTACTTCGCAGCAAATCTCTGTGAAGGTTTTCAGAAAGTGTATTTATGTATTACATAGATCTAGGTATTGTGTTTGTGTGTGTGTGTGTGTGTGTGAGTGAGTGTGTTTTCCTGAGTGAGTGATCCTAGTGGCTGTTGAATTTTTATATGCCATTTATGATTGTTCCGGTGATAGAGTGAAATGTTCAAGGCAAATTTGATCAGTGTTTCTTAAAAAGGTCAAGTACTTCTATATAACTTTATTCTGAAGACATTCCAAGATATTCTCTGCCAGTCCAAAGGGAGTTGGACAGGTATATGTGATGAACAGAGCCAGAAATGAGGGCTGGTGAAATGGTGACAGAGATGTTTAAGCAAAGCTCGTTCTGAATCAGTAGTTACCCAGACCTGAGGTGTCGCAGAGAAGGGGCCGTGTCACTCCACCACCTCAGCTCCCTTTTATAGTGGTCAGGTGTGCTTCTGCGGCAGGATTCTTGTCAGTGAATACCCGGTCCCCCGCTTCCCCTCAGCAAGTAAGAATGGAGTATGATAATGATAGCAGGCGGGCGGCCACAGCCTAATTCAGTCATGTCACACGCCAAATTGTCTGGTCGTTTTATTGTCACTGGAAGATAGATTGAGACATATTTCAAAAAAGTGTTTGGTGGTGACCTGAAACGTTATATATTTGAAGACGACCCCAGTCGAGCAGACAGCATACACCATTTTGTGTGAATTTGAAAAGTTTTTCTCTTAAATTGAGGGGAAAACAGGAGGAAAAAAAAATGGCCAAATGCAGGGCTATTTTCTTTGCTAGAATAGTGGTTACTTTTTTTCCTCTGGAAAATAAATAGGTTACTATCTAGGTCTTTGTGTTTCTCTTCCTCAACTTTATTGTATGTCTTGTCAGTTTCACTCTGACAGTATTATATTTGACAAGAAAAGGACTGGATTTTGAGTTGACAAAAAATAAAAAGTAGAAAGTGCATGCCCCAAATACCCAAATAATGTTTAGGGCACCCTCATCCTTTGTGTTCCCATCAGGAAATACTATCTTTTGCTGAGGGCAGGCTTCTGGAAATAGGCATTTGACCTCCCCACATTCTGCTGCTTGACAGCTAATTCAGGGGGGATTACAATTACCTATCCAGAGGCCTCTGAGGCCTAAATCAAGTCCCCAAATGTAAACCCATCTCCCAATATTCTGGGATTGAGCCCTGTGAGATGAGCCCCTTTGTGGGTCTTGGCACATCCTCTGGGAACTGCTGGGAGAGAGACGAGACCAGAGAGGAGAGACACCTTTTGTGTATGAGATGTTGAGTATCAGGGCTCTGAGTGCTCTGAATGTTTTTGTGCAATTTATAGTCAAAATCCCACGAGATCTAAGGTACAGGGCAGTGAACTTGTCACCCAGGGGTCACTGAAGGATTGGATGGTGGAACCAGGCTTCCAGTATGGAGGCTTTCTCTATAGACTAGGCATGTCTTCTGTCTCATCTTAGTCATATGGCCCATGGCCAGAGAGAGAAATTTGGTGGTGGAGAGCCAGAACACGAGCCAAGGAGAGAGGGGGGGTTGTATCGTGAAGGGACTTGGGAGTTAGGATGTAGGCTCTGGGTTGTCTCTTGGAAGCTCTGTAGAGTCCTCTATTCCTCTAACTGTTCACCCGACATTTTGTTTTGAATCACTCACTATTTTCCCTCTTCTCTGACTAGAGCTTTCTGATTATAAAGTTATAGAAGCATTATCCTTTGTCAGACTATAAAGCCTTTGTTCCTTTTCTATGAAGTTGATGACCGTCTGTCTCCTTGTGTCTTCCTCTTACAACTCCTCAGGAGGCACATATGCCCTTTAGATCAGCCCTTCTCCCCCACATGGGTATATGTTGCCATCCATCCTGAGCCAGTTTGTTTCCATGAAGAGTTGGCAGTGTTCGCTGTCACATTTGTCCCAAGATTGCAAGATGCCAGTGACCCGCTTAGCTTTCTGCCACCTTTGGCGCTTTTCTAACTTCTACTTTGAATTCTCCTTCCTCTTCTCACCCTGTCTAGAGCCGTCCTCCCTTGGAATCCAGCCTCCTGTTCCCAGATTTCCTCCCTTCTCTTGGTATCCTTCTGGTTTAAGATAGAGACAAAATCTTGGGACAAATAAAAGCACTGTATGGGTCAAGGAACCAGGTAGGGATTAAGGGAATGGCTCTTCAACTCTCCTCCAGCAGTAACCCACCAGTGACCTTAGGTAAATGTATATAGCTGTATTGCTTGTCCTTGCCTCCCTTATCTTTAAAATGAAGCCCTCCATAGGAAATGGGAGTTCATTTCTATTAAACTTGGCCTCAGATTCTTGTCCAATCCATGTGTCTCCCCAGAAGGGAAATCTAGAGGATCAAAAGAAGCATCCCTGAAAGGAAAGGCGGGCAGGGTGTTTATCCTTTAGTGCTTATTTCACAGGCAGGTTAGAGATTTGAAGATGATCCTCCTCACCCCAAAATGTGTGCTAGTTTAAATACCAGGGCTTGTTTATACACATGTAGTCATGCAAGAATGACTAAGGATGATAAAATTGGAATGTGTTGCTAAGAGCAGCTCTGCAATCAATAGGATTGCAATGGCAATAACACCAATACGTCTAGTTAAAGAGATGCAAATTGCACTTCATTTGAAAGCCACAATGGAGCAAGGTGAGATGAGGAGCTGGGCTGCCATAGAGCGGTAATGCACTTTGCTGCTGGTGCTGGGACTTTGGGATTCTGGTCTGAATTTAAAAAAAAAAAAAAATCCTTCAGCTACCTTGTTTCCTGCAGAGCACTAGGGAATGCAGACACTGGGAGCACCCAGTGAATAGGAGCCCTTTCCTGACATCATCAACGACACATGCTTGAGAGAAAGATTTCCTTGGAGGGGATAGACCAGTGGGTCTCACCCCACCCAGGCTACACATTACATTTACCCCAAAAGCATCTCAAAAGCCCAGATGTACATCTTCTTCCCTAACAGATGAATTCTGGATTTCTGGAAATGGAGCCAGTAGTCAAAATTTGAAAAAACTTTTCAGGTTCTTCCGATACACAGTCAGGTTGTACAATCACCAGCAATTCACTGGACTCCCCAAAGAATGGGAACCCTTGCGATGCTGGTAAAAGATACAGTTATGGACTCAGAACCCAGGGGTTGAAAATTGGGCATCTGCATTTTAAACAAATTTCTTTGAGGGATCCTGACAAGAATTGGTGCTGGGAGATAAGTTCACCGGCAAACAAAGAGGTGAACTTTGGTGAAAAATAACTACTTTTCCCACACCCTCAATTACTGCCTTAATTGGTTAATGATAATTCATCTTAATTGTGATGGGCATGGCTAGGCAGTGTTAGATCAGAGACCAGGTCTGATTTCCTTGCAGGGGACTCCTGTTTATCCCCTACCTGGGTTTTGAACAAACTGAGAAATAAAGTGTTCAAAATGGAGGTCATATATCATCTTAACGTTCCCTGGGGAAGATACAAGGCTTGTCCAGTAGAGGCAGCTGGCCCGTCACTATAGCTCAGCATGAGGATAATTTATCCATTGCATCTCCATAGCACCTTTCGCCCTCACTGGCACCTGCTGGAATAACCAGGCTCCTGAGGGTAGCTCGCGCCCAGGTGAGAAGGCTGGGGCTCAGGTGAACTGAGCATGCTCAGTTGTCCTTCCTAAATCAAGCAAGTGGATAGTCCCCTGTCCCACTGTAATGGGGTGGAAGGGCAGCTGTTTCCTAGGGTAATCTTTCCCTTACAGAAATTAGGAGTAAGGGAAAAAGTGTTTCTCTGAATCACTAGGCAACCTTTGAAGTTATTAGTTTGCCTACCCTTCCACTTATATTTCTATAGTTTAGGTCCTCAGTATCCTTTTCTCTAAATCTCCCTTCAGTTTTTTCATTCATGCCCAGTTTCCTCTCCAATGTCTAGAGAATACTGGAATGTTTAGGCTCAGGCTGGGGTTTGGAGGTCTGGAGCCTGAGCTGGGGTTGGGGGTCAGGAGATGCTGGGTGTTCTTCTGTCACCATAGTAACCAACCTTAAGTATTAAATTCCCCCCACCCCCCGCTTAAGTACCTAAAGTGATCTCTGTCTTTGTGATACACCGTGACTGATAGAGTTGGTATTTTACATTTATCATCTTATTGAATCTTCCCAGCAGCCTGAATTTCTTTGTGTCATTCTATATCCATTTTATAGATGATTCCAGGGAGACATAAAAAAGTTAACTAATTTGTCTAAGATTATATTTCTAGAAGCGTTGGAACCAAGAATTTAAACCCAGTTCTGGCTGAATGTAGAGTTGATGGTTTGCCTGCTGCTTCATGTTCTACTCCCCCACACAGAATAAAGCGCCAAAACAGAGGTTTTCTCTTTTTGCTACAGATCCCAGAAGAAGTTCCACTCTGAGAAGGTGTGGGAGGGTGACCCAGCACATCTGTTCCCTACACACATCTCTAAACTCCTGCCCTTGTGCATTTCACTGCCTGTAACCATCACAGTCACAGGCCTTGGCGCGGAAGGGCCGTGCCAGATCATATGGCCCGCGTCCTGCCTTCTGGCAGCAACAGCTAATTATCTTTATTTTTCCAAATGAGACTGTCGAGCACTGAGAAGTTGTGTGACTCGCCCAAGATGACACAGCAAGCTACAGTGCCACCCCCGGAACTTCTGGGGGTGACTCCAGCTCTCTCAGTACCGCCAGAAAACTCAGCCTGAAAGGCAAGTCTGTGAGGGCACGCTTCCAGGAGGAAATCTTGCCCAGAGGAGCCAATTCTTTGCTTTCCATCAGCTTGTCCTACCTCTGAAGGCCAGCTCAGGGAAAGTGACTGAGTGGGGGCGCCCCCTCCACCTTCCCTTCCCTCTGTCCAGGTCTCCCCAATCTCCCTCATTAATGGGGATTAGCCTGCCCCCTACCTACTGATGTTTGGACTGCAGAGGGTGGGACCTGAAAATGCCTATTTTCTGGCTGACAGCTAATGAGAGCTGAGCTCAGCTGACAGCAGGTGATTCATTGGGCCAGAGCCTCTGCCGTTGCCTGATTTCCAAATTCCCATGATCCTGCAGTCGGGCTGGGTTGGGCACATTTTAGACGAACGTGCAGGAAATCATCTTGTCACTGGTATTTGCAGTGTCAGATGACTGCAGGTTGGGATGGATGCTTTCAGTTTAGCAGGAGGCAAACGTGGCTTTGGGGAGGAAGGAAACTCGAGCTCCTGTCCTCACCCCCCTTCCCTATTTTATTGGCTGTGTCATCCTCTCTTTCAACTATTATTATTATTTTCTCTTTCGCATTGCTTTTTGACCTCTTCTCAATTTTTATTTCTATGTTCTTTTGACTATTTGTTCAAATATCAATTCAACCTAAAGACTAGTCTGTTGGGCAAATCTGCTTAAATATCTAAGCATTTTCACAAATTCTTATGTCCCCAAATGGATTCTTGATCTTCTCCATCCAAACCTTCTCTTGCTACAGTCCTTCCAAACCCAGTGGATACTAGCTTCATGAATTTGTTCAACCCCAGAAGTCTGGGGTTGCCCTTGACCCCTCTCACTCACCAAATCTGGTGTATTTGCAAATCTCGCTGGTTCTGTCTTCAAGATATCCCCAGAATCCAATCACTTTCAGTATCTTTCAATTATCACCTTAGCCCAAGTCTCTTAGCTGGATTATTAAGTAGGCTTCAAACTGACCTTCCTATGTCTTTCCTTTCTTCTATGGACTATTCTCTCAGTACAGCAGCAGATTCTGTAAAACTAGACCACCTCCCCCTTCTGTTCAACTCTTGTCAGTGGCTTCCCAATCTCTTCAGAGTAGAGTTCTTGGTCTTAACATGGTCTCTGAGGCCTTTACCTTCTCTACTCCCTCTCTGATCTCCTTGTTGCTCTCTGGACATGCTTTTCACATGCTTACCCCAGGGCCTTTGCACATGCTGCTTCCCCTCCCTTCCTCAGCTATCCACTTGACTCACTCTTGTACTTTCTTCATGTCTTCCCTCAGTTGTCACCCTCCCACTGAGATCTTCCCTAAAACTATTTAAACTCCAAGCCTCCCTTTTACTGCCAAGCCATCTCATCCACCTGAACGATCACATTTCTTCAAGAGCACACATCACCATCTAATGTTTTGATTTGTTTATTATAGTCATTCACTCTACCCACTCTTTGGCCTTAACTCACCCCCCACCAGAATGTACCCTCCTTGAGTGCATGGATTATGTATATTTCCTTCAAGGCTTTTCTCCCTTGCCTAGAAAATTGCCTGCCATATAACAAACACTTAATAAATGTTTGTGGAGAATGAATGAACAAGTGATTGAGTGAGTTACTGAGCACCTGTAATGGCCTAGGCATGGACTAGGGTAGCATTTAAGCATATCTGAGTCATTTCTTCACTTATTTATACCTTTGACAAATGCGTCTTGAGGATCTCTAAGACTTCTTTGAAGATGTTCTCTTATAGTCTCTCTTTTCTCAACTTATTTCTCCTTTCAGAGTTCTCCTTTCCTCGTCTCCATGTCAACTTCCTGATATCTTTCTTATTTTTAAATACCTCCTCCTATTATGGGACCCAGCAATCTTTGCTCTGATGCAGTGGTAGCTATGCAATCTGAACTACTGCGGGGTAGTTTTCAGGGGTAGAATTCAGTCATCACATCACTACTCTCCTCCTACCCCTGCCTGGACACTACTGGTATGTTAGGAGGAAAAGGATGGACAGTCCTGGCCTCTGTTATTACAATGAACAGGGCTTTTAGGTGGATTTCCACCCCCATCTTGTTTGTGTTTCTGCTCCAGATTTCATGCAAAGTGAATCTCCAGGAATGCATATTTCTTTAAAAAAAAAAACCCCAAAACAAAGAAGAAATGTTAACACATACATAATATAGTAACATTAATAGAACTCTAAGTGAAAGGAAGGTAAAATATTACTTGTAAATCAAACTGCGTTTGTCTAAATTTTTTTCTCCTCTAGCCCCTAATCACACAGAATTTAATGTCGTTGCAGTCTGTATTTTCATGTTTTTACATAACCTCTGTAGTTACTATTTTAATGACGACATACTGCTGCATATTCTTGACCATATGATGCTCCCGGTTTTAAGATGCACCGCTGCTTTCATAGCAGCTTTTCAAGAAGAAAAGAAATATTACTACTTTCAATGTATACATTGAATGCTAGAAGTAGCCCAATTTCAGAAATGTTGACAATTTACCAGAAAAGTTATCTTAAAATTGAGAGAAATAAAATAGTTCATAGTATGCATATTTATTTTACATTTACATTTACTTTACATAACTTACTTTACTACAAATAACCCTGCTGTGAAAGTCTTTGTGCCTATAGCTTTTATCTTTTCAATTGTTTCCTTGGTAGAAATTCACAGGGATACAAACAAACAGTTTTAGAGTTTTGCAGCATATTGTCATGATGTTTTGCAAAAGGGCAAAACCATTTTTAGCCCATTGCCCAAAATGTATGCTGGTTTTTCTGTGCTTAATTGCAACTCTGCCAGCATTAGGTTTTATCATTTTTGATTTTTTGTTAATCTTACATAAGTAGACAGTTTGTGTTTGCATTGTTTTGATTATTTAGGAGTGGTATATTTTACAGTAGTAGCAAATTTAGTGATGTAGTCATAGTTAAAGGTGTTGCTATTGAGGAGGTGGTATGAGAATATCTTCTTTAGGTGGAACAGATCGAAAATGTTCTTCAAAGTTTTGGCCTTTGGCTGGACTGTGGGAGAAGATTCAATTAATAGAATTATTGAAAAAAGAAAATCAATTTTTGTTTCCGAGGACAAATCTAATTGGACTTTTGCCATTTCCCAAGGACCTTTAAAAGAAGATGCTACTGTTTAACCTTGGAATTTTCAAGAATTTCTGTTGGGAATTTTGATGCTTATGTCTATTACAGAGTACAGAGGGAGGAATCCAGTTAATCACTTGAGTACATGACAATAATAACAACAAACATTTACATATAGCATTTGCCATTTTCTGGACAAAAATTCAATCACATTATGGGTTCATTAAATTCTTACAACAACCCCATGAGATAGGCTTTATCCATCCCACTGATGGACGAGAAGAAGTGGAGACATGGGAAAGTTGATGTACCTAGTAAGTTCAAACGCTGGGATGCCAAGTTAAGCAGTCTGATTTGATCCCCTTTTGTTAACCCTTTCACGTTTCTTCCTCTGTGAGCGTAGCATACCACGAAGAGACTAGGGTGGTAGATAGAGATGCTGGGTCCTGGAAGCATTTCCCTTCTGTGCTAACAAGCTCACCTTCCACATCAAATATGGAGCAGAAGATTTATTCTCTTGCCAAACGAAAGCACATTTTCCACTTGTTTGCCTTTTGAGTGAAATCCAGAGCCAAATGCGCCAATGCAACCCTCTGTCCTTGGAGATGGTCTCTCAGCTGTACCCTTTTCTTATGCCCTTTACCTCTGCCCATTTTTTTCACTGTGTGACTCTCAATGAGGCACATGTTCAAAACACAGGGATTTGCTAAAATTAATGAGACTGTTCCAAATGCTGCTGCATCTGGGATGTTTCTAGAACACTTTTATTTCCCTGCTGGACAGGATGGTGAACTTTGAGCAAAGAAAGGTCTTACTGTTATTGGAACAAACAAATCATTTCAACTAGCTAATTTAATTACCACTGTTCCATTGCTCTTCAAAGCTTATCACTTTATGCATTTCCTCTGTGATTTTATGTCACATGCAAACATAGCCTCAGTGTTTGATTGTCAAGAATTAGTATTATGTTTTATTTATATGAAGTTTTATTCCTGTTTGGAAGATAATTTGGCCCAGTGATTTTGGAATCAGGAAGACCTGATAAAATCCTACTTCTGCCATCTCTCATCCTTGTCACCTTACATGAAAAGGGAAGAGACCATCCTGCCTACAGGTTTGCTGTAAAAGTTAAATAAAATGAGTAAGTAGAAGCTTATAAAATGCACACACAGTCCATTGCACACACTAAGTTTTCAATAAATTAGCTAATAATACCACATGTAATAAAATGATAATAAAAGATGAAAAATATTTAGTTCCAATCAAGGCTCAGAATTCTTTGGGGGGAGGATTTCCTCTTTTTCCTATTCCCCCCCACCCCCTTAAAATTTCCTATGGAAAGAATAAGACATTAAGATCTATTTTGTTTGTGAATTAAAAAAAAGGACTTATTGTTTTTGGTGAGCATTAGAGACATCCTCATTTTTTCTACCCATTTCAGGGGTAGGATCGGCTCTTTCTCATAGTAGTTTCTGGGGTTGTATAAAGGAATTGTGAATCCAGAGGACTTAATTTCAAGGAGTGACATTTTCAAACTTCATGTTGAAAATATGCCCAAAGAGAGAAATCACTTCTCCTTAAGGGACCCTGTGGTGGATGTTATGACCAGGAAGGGCCCCTCCAAGGAGCCCCTGAACTGAAGAGGGGGCTGGAGGCGGGAGCCCCAGAGGCTGGCACTGGCCTGTGTGTTGGTCCCCAGGGCAGTGGCCTGCTGTACCAGGCTAGAGGCACCATGATGAAACTGGTACCCAGACATCATGGCTTCCCCCACACCTTCAGCCCTGTCAGGAGCACCCCTGCGGGGGAGTGGCGATGGGTTCTGGAGTCAGCCATTCCTGAGCAGAGATAAGAATGAGAGGGATCACGGAAACAGCGCATCGATTAGTTGACTGTTAAGGTGCAGGACCCTTCCCTTGAGACTTTATCTTGATGGTGACTCTCAGGGAGTGGAGGCGGTGATGCGGGTGGTGACAGAAAAATGACTCCATCCTAGAATAATTTGGGGGCAGCGAGAGCTCAGTATGACGGAGCAGATAACCTGGTTGCTGGTGTTTGTGAGCTTCTGCAGGGCATGAAGCAACCCCGCCTGCGGGCATCCGTCTGACAGCCGCTCGCGGTGCTGAAGAGAGATGCTGGATGTTCACTGGCAGAGCACAGGACTTCCGGGCGTGCTGGCCAGGGGTGACTGTGTGGTGTGTGCTGGCACTTGCAGAAAAGCATCGCGGTCTCCCTGGCTCCTTTTCCATGGGGGCCCTGAACTATCTCCTGCATGTCTGGCCTGGCAGCGCTTGCCCTCTCTGCTTGCCTTTTTGCCATCATCACTTCTGATCAGCTGAAAATTTGTAGCATTAGGGGGAAATAGGTACCCCTTTCTTAGTTCACCCACATAGCACGGACACTGTTTTAATCGCGAGAGGCGTGTGTGTTTCTCATCTTCAGCTTGCTGATAGCACCTGAAAAGGACCCACGGTCTGCCTTTGCATCTCAGCCAAGGCAGGACCAAGGCCGGTGATTAGGACACGGATCTGGATCTGGGAAGAGACCGGTTTCACTGGGGGTGAAAGCGAGCCAGGGCTGCACAGCAGAACTCCGCTCTGGGCGGAGACTCACATGTCCTGAGAAGGAGGGCCCGGGCGTGCTGACGTCTGTTTCGCTGATGTCTATTTCTAAACTGCTGTCCGGGAGGTTGTTCGCGGCCAGCTGGCTCTTGAGCAGGATGTGGCAGCTTGGCCCAGAGCTGAATGGTCGGATGTTGGAGAGAAGGTGAGGAGCGCTACCTCCTGCCGCTGCCTGTCCGAGGTTCTCAGCCACTCTCCCATTTAAATGAGTATTTAGCGGAGATCGATAAAAAGCCTCTAGACTTTTTTTTTAAACAAAAAAAATTAAGGGCCTCCATGGTGGCGCAGCGGGTTGAGCCCCGCACTGAGAAGCATCCCCAGCACAGCAACGTGAGTTCGATCCCCGGCCAGGGGAGGGGACCTACATGGTGCAGCGGAGTCTCCTGCCTTGCCCGCTGCTCCCCTCTGCAGTGTATTTTGCTCGATCTGCCTGTTCTGCTCCCCACTCTGTCTCTGATGAATCCTCTCACCCTCAACACTTCTGGCCTGTAGCCCAGTTCTTGTATGCATAAATAAAATAAATAAATCTTTTAAAAAAATCTTAAAAAATTTAAAATAGTTTTTAAAATTTATTTTAAGGCTTATTTCATTTATCTATGCATACAAGAACTGGGGTGCAGGACAGAGGTGCAGGGAGTGAAAGGAGTCACCAGAGACAGAAGGGGGAGCAGAACAGGCAGATCTACTGAAGTACACTGCTGAGGGGAGCAGTGGGTGAGACAGGCAAAGTCTGCTGCGCCCTGTAGGTCAGCTCCCTGGATGGGGATTGAACTCGTGCAGCAGTGGCTGTGGATGCCTCATAGTGCTGAGACTTAACCCGGTGTGCCATCAGGGAGGCCCCCAAACAAAGAATTTTTAAGCTGAAGTAATACTGCATTGCTTTTCCCCCTCAAACTGTTGTCTTACCAGTCATGTTCATGCCTATCCAGTTTTGGGAGCATGGTCTTCCTCTCCACAGGTGCCTCACTTGGTCTCCCCCAGTATCCAGTGCACAGTGGCCCTTCCCCCCCTCTGCTCCTCCCTCCTCCTTGGTAGCCACTGTATTTTCATGGAGTCTGAGAGTTATTTTTATTGTGTTTTGCCAGTTTGTTTTCTTTGGTTATTTATGTTACACACATGAGGGAAGCCATCCTGTAACTCTCCCACTTTCTGACTTATTTCACTGTACAATCCCGTCAGGACCCATCTACTTTGTCCCAAAAGGCATTATTTTATCTTTTTAAGTAGCTGGGTAGGGTTCCATTGAGTATATATTCCACAGTTTCTCTAGCCACTTGTCTCTTGAAAGGTTGGCTCCACGCCTTGGCTGTTGTGAATAATGATGCTATGGACAAAGAGGGGTGCAGATCTTCTGTGGCAGTGTTTTCATGTTCTTTGGGTAACATTGTGCTCTGACACTGTAGAAGTTTCAGGTGTGCATCATTGGAAATCAGCCTGTGGAGACAGAATATTAAGTTCACCACAAAAAATCTGATTTTGTCCCTCCCATCCAATAGTATCAACATTTTTAAAAAAGATTTGTTTATTTCTACATACAAGAGCTGGAGTGCAGGCCAGAGGCACAAGGGGGTGAAAGGATTCACCAGACAAAGTGGGGAGCAACACAGGCAGACTCAAATACACTGCTGAGGGGAGCAGTGGGCGAGACAGGAGAGGTCTGCTGCGCCATGTGGGTCAGCTCCCTGGCCGGAGATCGAACTTGAGCTGCTGTGGCTGTGGATGCTTCATAGTGCTGAGATGTAGCCCGTGAACCACCAGGGAGGTGACTCTACCAACATTTTAAAAACAATTTTAAAAATTTTTGGAAAAAGCAACAAATAGTTTGTTGGGGTACCCATGTCGTTTGGTGCAGTTCTTCATCCTGGCTGGTATGGGTGACAGGAGCCAACTCCCTCTTTCCGGCCTGGCTGCTGCCTTGGGTCACTGTTCACTCACCTGCCACTCTTTCTGTTCCCACAAATGCGTGAAGGAACTTGTGGTCATGGTTGTGTCCGGGGTTTTCTGAGTGTACCATGGGATCTCCTTTTTCCGTGACAACTATCCCATTTAGCCTTTTGTTACCAGGCTTGGTAAGAGTGTGGGGCAAGCTGTTTTGTCTGGTGCTCCCAAATTCTCAGAGCAGACAGTCTATGCCACTTATTTATTCTTTGACAGGCATTTACTGAGCACTTGCTATATGCCAGTGCTAGCAGCATTTTAGAGGGGACAGTCTCTGGATAAGTGCTTCACCATTCTCTAATGCATACACCCAGATCTTGTTTCCCTTGAGTGTCTAAGTTTTTTGAGATACTAAATCAAAGACTTAGAGGGGTGACTAGTGCCTTTCTTTTTGATGTCATTTATTTGAACTATTAACAGATTATTTTTAATTTGTTTAATTATTTCTATTTCACATCTGTTGTGAAACAGAAGTACATATAGTCCCTCAAAATGGGAAAAGTGCATGCCTTTTCAAATCAGTTGCCAGTCTTGGCTGTGTCTACCTTCCCATTTTCTGTTGTCCCCCGTCTCTTGTGTCCACAGCTATCGCCCCACACCCACCACACACTTATATTCTTACATCTTAAACAGGTGGCTCTAACTGGGTGCCCCCCGCTCTCCATCTCCTGGTGTCTGGGGGTCCCACTCCTGTGAGGGTGTGGAATGGTCTAGACCATGTGATCAAGAATGAAAGTCACTGGTCTCTAGCAAAGATCCAGGATTGCCTGATGTCAATACTTTTATTCTCTCTCTCAAGAAGGACCCTTGTGAATTCTCCTTGAAGTTGATTAATGGGGCCCACACAAATCTTTGTTTCAATCGGGGAATTTAGCTCAGGTGCTAACTGATTACACACAACACCCCATTCTACTCCATCCCCATGGTGTACACAGGCCTTGCCCTCTGCATGTGACCCTCTGACTCTTTAACTGCTTAACATTCGAGCTGGGAGCACATGCCCCTAAGATGCCAGTGATGACCCCAGAGCTGGGAGATGTCACAGGAGGTTCTTGGGCCTATCCTGTGGAGACTGTCCCCCTCACTCCCCGAGCCTTAGTTCCTAGGGAGGAGAGTTTCTTCTCTTTGGCATTTGAATTTGCTGTTCGCAGAAGGTGCACTTAGGATTCTTTTATCCCCCGCTCTGGGCTGAAGCCCCACGGGTTGGAGCCATTCTGCTATCTACAAAGAACAAGGGGCTGTGTGTTTGGTGTGGGTACAAATCCCAGGTACCCTAACTCCCGGGGGAATGTCTGCCTTGTGGGGACTTGCCTTACTTCTTCTTGGCTCTCAGCGATTGCTTGCTTTTCTGCTTTTGGAGCTTTACCTTTTTTTAGAGTGCGCGTTTCAGCGCTGGTAGCAGGATTAAAGATTAGTGTTTGGATACTTTCCCGCTCTCAGCACCCCTGCTTGTCCCACGCAGATAGAAATGGCCTCTGCTGACTGTGCACCCCATACTGCAGGTGGTCAGAGGCTTGAAGGGCAAGACTGGGGAGCAGCTCTGGTGGAGGGGGAGTTCTGGAACCTCTGTCTCCATTGTCGTGTGTAACTGTCAGTCTTTATGCTCGCGTCTCTCAGTTGTGGTATTACCCATCGCCAGGCGCTTATGTTCTCCTCGCCTCTCTTTGGCCCAAATCCTCCCAAGACCTTTTTAGAGAACCCGGCTCTATAATTGTCTCCACTCCACTTTTATACACAGGGCAAGGTTTTGCAGGCACTGTGCTGCCCACTCCACCCTCTCCAGCTTTCCTAAATCCTTGGGAAAATAACATGAAATAATGCTGTTGTTTTCAGGGAAGCATGTCATTTGTTTTACCGGTCTGTAGTTGATTAATTTGCAAATGATATTCCCAATAAAGTGCTTAGAAGTAGATAATTACAACTATATTAACAGTTCCCGGGGAAGCAGATGGTATTCCGAGGAGCTGCCATGTAGCATTAGTGCTGATGCGCCACTGTAATGTACCATCTACCCCAGAAAACCACAAACAACAAGCGCAAATCCTGCTGATATTCCAGATTGGGAGCAAATTGTGCTTTTGCCTCACATTCCATTCTTATCGGAATTTTTATGTGTGTTTTCTCCATTGCTACAGTGCTCAGTGAACTGGTGCATTTTATGTTGAGTCCCATAACTCTCCAGCTCTGTAATTCTGAATTAGCCCCATATTAAGCCTGCATGGAGTAAGTTTTCAAACTGTTCATCAGTGTTCCTCCTACCATGCCAGATAGTTTTAAGCATAGATTATCTCTGTACAAACATATAATTTCAATTTCCTAAATTACCTGAGCCAACATGCCATGTCAGATAATCAATTAAGAATTTTTGGATGCAGAATAATCTCTTCCTCTTTCATTCTTTTTCTGCGTCATAGACATGCAGACGTGACACATGCACACACATTTGCACACATGTGCACACACACAGTCTTGTGCTGTTGGCATTCTCTTTTATTAAACTACCTTTTCAAAAGGGATCATTACTTTTAGCTTTTAACTCAGGAGAAAAGTCACAAGGTTCTGCATGTCTGCTTGTGCTTCTTTCCATCAGAAGATGCCCCTCTTAAGTAGACTGGAATAATCTGAGTATTAACACACAGCAGGGCATGGGACTCACAGACAAGTATTTATCTGTGCTGTGGTCAGCTGAACACTTGTGTCGGTGGAGAGGAACTGCAGGTAGGTGTGCCAGGAGGCCTTCTGGCGACCGTGGATGGATCTTTATCCGGGTCAGGCTGGCGGTTGGCCATTCAGCAAGAACGAGCCTCACCATGCTCGGGTCAGCCTTCAGTTGTGTTATTTCTGGCACACCGGCTGGCCTGGAGAGGCTCCGCATGACCTATTGCAGTAGACCTGACATGGCTACTCTCTCGGCCAAGTGCAGTGTCATTTCGACTAAGAGAGCAGGGAGGGTGGTGTCTGTGCTTTCTCTGCTTTCCTTGGGTGAGAAGGATCTAGGAGAGTATGTGCAGGCTGTTGAGTGCTCTGTGCTTATTTAAAGCTGTCTCAGAGCATATGCTCTCTGGTTTTCCTAGAAGCAGGCCTTGTGGTTCTTGCTGGGGGGCTTACGCATTAGGGGGCTTAGTTTGATATGCAAGTCGGCTCCAGGATTCCCAACAAGTTGTCCAATTATCACCATAATAAGCCTTTTTACGGGTGATGTACACTAGGCGCTTTTTGTTTTAGCTGCCATTTTGGGGGCGGGTACGGCGGATAAGCACAGTGCAAGAAATAACGTTAAATAAACCTTCCCATTGCATTCTTCTGTAAAATAGACAACTGCATCTCACCAAAACAGAAATAGAGACTTGGAGAAGTTCAGTGTCTTGTGCAAGGTCACAGAGCTAGTAAGTGTCAGATTTGAGAACGAAACTCTAATCTCCCTCTTAGCAAGGTTGAGGCTTTTAACAGTGACATCATTCAATTTTCAGTTATTTTATGACGTTGATTCAATAAACATTTTCAAAAATCACTTAGAATGTTTTCACAGTTTTCTGCACGTGTCAAAGGTGCATGGCTCTGCAAACCACACAGATCCTTGACTCTCTAGGGGCTGTGCTCAAGGATCCGGTGGCAGGGAGAGGTTGGGCTAGGTCTTGGTCATCGTATTGATTACCAAGTTGGGAATGTTCTACTGCCTGTGGTGAAGCCATGGTGTTCAGACGAGTGAAGTGCATGTTCAGATGAGTGTTTTAGAAAGGATTTAGAGGGAAGATGCTTTGTGGGGAGGGAGAGACAGTAGAGTGTAGTTAGGAGCCCTAAGTCCAGGTGAGTTGTCTAAGTTCTGGCTGGCACAGGTGATGAGATGGTGGGGAAGGCATACTGGAGAGAGAATATGGCTGTGCAAGAATAACGGCGGCCAGTGTTTACAGTCCTGTGACCATGAACTTATCAGTGTTGAGTGCGCATTTAAAAAAATACATGACCTCCCTTCTTCCTTCAGTAGCCCTGTGAAGTGAAGCTGTGCTCTTTCCCCCACTTTACTGAGGAGGAGCTGGAGCGACAAAGAGCAAAGAGCGGATGACATTGTTTATCAGTGAGCGTCAGGTTTCAATCCCAGTCTCTCTTCCTCCAGAGCTTGAGGTGTGACTGCCAAGGCTTTGGACCCTGGAGCAAGGTGGAGTGTCAGAGTCCAAGTTACCTTTTGCCAGACATGCCGGCCATTTGTGCCCAGAGGAACAGCTAAGATCAAACAAAGGGAGGGCCCCGGGGTGGTGTGATGATTCCCTATCCTGGCCACTCACTCCTGCTGTACTCTGGAACTTGACATTCAGCTTGCCTTCTATTTACCTCACTTAGGTAGGAGTTACCTGTGGAAGTCTCTGCTGAAATTGACATCAGAAGCGGTGGGTTCAGAATTGTGCCTGTAACTGAGAGAGGACTGTTTGGGGGCGTGTGATTTAAGGTTTTAGGCTTCTCATGAAGGTGAGGGTGATAGTGCTCTATGATCTAGTCACGCTTTCCAGGAATGGATGTGGAGCACCACCTGTGAGCTATGGACACACCAAGGAAGCACTGGGGACACCAAGGCAGGATAAAGCTGCAGTGTGCTCTCTGAAGGAGTTCACTGATGTACATAAGTAAAAAAGCAATTGAAATGCAAAGAATCAAGAAGATAGTATTCATTACAGCTTTTAAAAATCTAAAGTGCTTCTAAATGGTGCGCTATTATTGTTATTAACTCTATTAGGGAGAGTGAGAGGAGAGAGTCAGAAAATGCCAGAGAAATCTAGGTTGGGGTTGAGCTCCCTTATCTCCCAGGCTCCCACTGGGAGAGGTTCCCAAAGTGTGGGCCCCTTGGAGGAGGGTGCCGTGGCGCCCGCCTGCTGTTGACCTTTGTGAAGAGTGCTTGCAAGAACACACTTCATTTGCAAAAGTTTAAAAATACGCACTTGGAATGGTAGATGATGGAGAGTGAATCCCGAGCCCTGGGCGGGAGAATTGTGCTGATCTGGGAGTGTTCAGGGCCGCAGGCCCCCGTGGCTTGACGTCAGTGATGTCCAGGAGGCGAGCTGTGTCTGCGTCCCTCTGTGTGGTCAGTCTGTGATGCAATGTGCTATCACAGCCTGCGAATCAATTCCCTCCAGGAAAGGAAAAGAGCAAACACCCTGCTGATGAACTGCATAGACCACTGTTGAAATGCCTGTTTTGCAATATTTAAGCACTTTCTCAGCGAAGACGGTGAAATGGGGTAAGCAGAAAATGAAAAGCCACATGTATTTATTGGAATCAAGCCCTTCCTTTTTTGAATGTTGACCTTTGAGTTTCCAAATTGGGCAAAGGAGTAATTATCAGGAATACCTTGATAAAAGGTTGCATGTTTGCAATTTGAAAGAACAGCTTTGTAAATCCGTTGCATTTTTAGTGGCACTTTAGTGTCTCTTATCTAATTTAGTTCTTCATGTGCACTTAGAAAAGTAGATGGCATATTCGTACTTAGGTTGTAGACAAAGACACTTGAGACAGAGAATCTGTGCTCTTTCCAAGGTCTTTACACCTAGGACAAAGGGAAGAGGTAGGAGGGTAAAGGAAATGAGCATTGACCAGCTACTGTATATGCTAGCTAATTAATATACACGTGAATGCAGTTTGTCACTCGACTCTTGATTGGGTGAATTTTTTTTTTTTAATATCTGAAATGCCTTTTAATGCTGAAGCAGAGAGTGAGTTAATATTGTTATTCCCATTTTACAGATAGTTAAACCAAGGCCATAGATTTAATAATGAAGATGAATTTGGGGATCGGATTCTAGATACCCTGAGTTCTTGCAATATTTCCTTCTCTTCTCTGTGGATTTCTGACATTTTCTGATTATATACAGCAAATGTTCTGCGCATTTACCTCCAATACAAATTGCATTCACGTACTATTGAACTACTACTTTATGGGCATTATAAAACATGCACAAGAAATAAAAACATAAAGATGTAGAGATAGGAACAGGAGACACCCTATTTTCTTTCTCCATCCCATTTTGAAGACTGCCACTTCATCTATGATCTTTCTTAGCTAGTTAGGAGTCAAAGCTCACTCATATGACTCTCAGAAAAATGCTCTTGCTAAGGAAGGGCAGTTTAGGGCAGAGCTTCTCGGTAGTGGTGGTCCTGGTATTTTGGAGCAAGTATTTTTTGTTGCGAGGAGCTGTGCTGTGCATTGGGGATATTTAGTGCCAACTTTGACCTCTATCCATTCGATGCCAGAGCACCCCTTTCTCAGTGTGATGATCAAATGTTTCAGATATTGCCAAATTGTCTCCTTTTTGGGTGAAGGAGCCAAATTATCACCTGTTGAAACCACTGCTATAGGATAATTGGTAGAAATGATTTCCTTCTTGCTCATTCCCGAATAAGAAGGCATCAGACAGTAACTATCTGGAAGATTTATTTCTTGCCCATTGAAATTCATCCAGAGGACCCTTGGGCTGGGTTCCAACCTAGATCCAGCAGCTCCTAAGGTTGGCCAGCCTGCCAGCAGTCCAGCTGTTCTGTGCTGATGGCAGCCTTTGGATGGCTCCTGTCCCCATCCACATCACATGTCCCCAAGCACATCACATTAATGCTCACATCTTGTGCTTCACTGCCAATGAACTTTGACAAGACCCCACATGGAAGACCAGGGTGGCCCAGTGGTATATGGTATAGCATGATGGTTAAGAGTGCGGCCTCTAGAATCAGGTAGACCTGTGTTCAAATCTGTGTCCTGTTGGTATTTCTGGTGACCTTGAACAATTCTCTTGAGCTCCTTGTTCAGCCCTCTCTCCATATGAAAAGGCACATAAGTAAGAACACCTGAATCACAGGTTGTAGTATTTAGCACAATAACTGTTATCCACACTTAATAAATAGTAGTAGCTATGATTTTTATGATAATGAAGATTCTATAAGACAGATTCTTGCATGACATATAGTAAGCACTCAGTGAATGGTATTGTTATGATTTTGCTGGCAAATATCTTTATTCTGACTTTGGTGTTGGATTACAGATTTTATAAAGTAGGGACCAGACCTGTTGTTCCCCATTGTTTAGTTTGGACTTGCATGTAATCAGTGGTCAATAATTATTTGTTGTGAATCCATGAATGTGTAAGTCATTTCTTGAAGGCTATTGAAATGTGTGGTCACTATCTCTTTGGGTCCACTTTAACTTCATACACCATGACCCTGGCTAGGGTCTCACAAGCTGTCTGGCCACCTGTGTAGCTTGATGTGAATGAATGTATTTCCCTCTATTTTGGAATGAAGGAAGGAAGGGAAGGAGGGAGGGAGGGAGGGAGGGAGGGAGGAAGGAAGGAAGGAAGGAAGGAAGGAAGGAA
>JAGFMF010011878.1:1101606-1118399 GCA_019455555.1 Galemys pyrenaicus
AGAGAGAGAGGGAGGGAGGGAGGAAGGAAGGAAGGAAGGAAGGAAGGAAGGAAGGAAGGAAGGAAGGAAGGAAGGCAGGAAGGAGGGAGGGAGGAAGGGAGAGAGAGAAGAGGGAGGCAGAGAGAGAGGGAGGGAGGGAGGGAGGAAGGAAGGAGGGAGAGGAAGTAAGGAAGGAAAGAAGGAACGAAGGCAGGCAGGAAGGAAGGAAGGAGGGAGGGAGGGAGAGAAGAAGGAGGCATAGAGGAAGGGAGGGAGGGAGGAAGGAGGGAGGGAGGGAGGGAAGAAGGAAAGGATGAAGGAAGGAGAGGAAGGCAGTCTCAAGCCTTTCTTTCTTATGACTTGACGCTCAAGGAGATGGAATTCTTCATTATTTTATCTCTGTCAATAGAATGCAGGAACTTAATCATCGGGATGGTCTAATTGTTTCTTTGGAGTTGACTACGATGCTCGATGCTCGCTGTCACAGCATTTTCCTGAATTCCATTTCATAATGCAAGTTTGCTTATCTGGTTTCAGGTTTTTGATTTATTCTTTGTTTCCTCTGGCTAGTTTTAGAAAAATTAGAACTCTTTTGTGGCTTTACCAAAAAAAAAAAAAAGATAGCTTATGAGGTTGAGTATTTTTTTATTGGGAATATATCAAAAAATCATCGATCAATCAGACTTAACAATGCTTGATAAATTTAGGAGAAAATTGATTGCAGCAGCAGTCTCTGGTTTAAACTAATGCCTGACTGCATCATTACGCAAACAAACACAGGAGCTACAGTGGTTTTAATTTCTATCTTGTTTAAAAATGAGCAACTTTCTTTCCAGCAAATGACTGTTGATGATTTATATCTTTACATTAAAAAGGGGAAAATTTTCCACCATTTTTCTGACTTGTTGATGTTGTGTGTTCTTCAAATTTCAGCACCTCAAATGTGTAATTTTCAGAATATGTTTTATAAAAGCGGAATTAGCAGTATGAGCTGTTTTTGTGTTTGTATGGGTATGGGGAGTGTGCGAGAGAGGTATGTACGTAAGTATGCATGTGGTTTTTGTCGTTTAACCTAAATGAGCTATGAAATTGGAATGTTCCTTTTGTTCAAAAAGCATGTATTCAAAAAACATATGCCTCTCGGCTTCATTGAGTGACCTCTCTTTAGGTATTAATGGAATGAGTGAATAGAAGCTTCCATATTGCCTTGTCTGGTATCACTCAAGACTGATTTTATGTTAAATTATATGTAATTGCATAGCCACATCAAAATATTAAAAAAAAATGGGAGAGCAAGAGTGTTCAGGTCCATTATCCTCACTGTGTCTCACCAAGGGTGTTGAAATTCAAAGGAAGTAAACAATCGAGAGACGGAGGGTTTCTAGTTTATTTCTCCCTCCAATTACGAAAATATGTGAGAAATACAGAAAATCATTTTGAAAGCCAAAAGGAAATATTTATGAGTTATATAAAGTTCTGCCATCTAATTGCAACCCGTTAGCATTTTTTTAAATGTGGCATCAGGCTATTTTTTCTATGAATAGTTCAAATAAAAAGTTCAGCTAATTGTGCACATACGATTTTTGTGGCCTGATTTTTCTGTCTGCAACTTTAGTCATATGTGTTATGACAAATTTACAGCAGTTTAGTATCTGCACTGGTGAATGAACTATACTGGAGGTTACTGTTATTGGATATCTAGATGATTTCATTATTTTTGTTATACAAGATTGTGAACTTCTTGAGGGAGTGTTCTCTGGAACAGCTATTATTTTCCCTTCTTGTATATTTTTGATCTGCTGACATCTCCTTGGTGGTATTTTTTTTTAAGATTTATTTATTTATGCATACAAGTATTGGGGTACAGTCCAGAGGTGTAGGGAATGAGTAGACAGAGTAGGGAACAGAACAGGCAGATTAACTGAAACATACTGCTGAGGGGAGCAGCGGGCAGGGCAGGAGAGGTCTGCCGTGCCATGTGGGTCCCCTCTCTGGCCGGCAGCAGGGATCGAACTTGTGCTGCAGTGGCTGTGGTTTGCTTCATAGTGCTGTGGTTTGCTTCATAGTGCGTTGCTTAATCCATTGTGCCACCAGGGAGTCCCTTTTAGTGGTATCTTAACTTGGCTTTTTCACTGAGCCACCTGGCCTGGTCTACTGGGTTCTCTTTTTATGAAAATTTCCACATCTTTACCAGGGACTGGTCTCAGGCATATAGGACCCAAGTGATTTATTGCAGTTCACCTTCAAGGCTGGACCCTGGTCTGGGAACTTAATGCCGAGTCCAAAGAATAGAGATAAAGTTGCTTTCAGCCAAGAGAGGAACTTGGCCTTGCCTTTCAAAGTTGAGTTTTAATAATTCAAGATTTGTTCCCCCAAACCTACTTGTAGTGTTGAGCTCTGTTGGTTTAGCTATCTCTTGCCTTACTCTATATGGGTCACTTTATGAAGAAAACATGTGGTTTCTAAGCCACAGTACCTTCTCAGTGGGAACTGATGGTAGAGTGATTGCAAATATTCTGGCTGATTGAGAGTCTGTATGTGAGAACTGTGTTCAGAGCCAAAACTGGACCATGCACTGGTCTTGGTTCTGCAAAGAAAAACCTCCCTTGCTTTTACCCAGGTCGGATTCGCTCGTGTGGCGAACAGGCAATTGTCCGCTTCAAAGGACAGCTTTCGCTAACTTCATTTTACAATTTCCATGACACGTCTCCTCTGCTCAGTTCCTGCATGCTATGTTGAGTCTCTGCCTGCCCGCCGGAGAGCCCCCTCAGCTTGGTAGCTCTGGTTTTGCTGATACCGGGGTCCCTCGTTACGTCTTCCTTCTGGGCTTGCTACTCGATCACACTGGTCATAATTACTGCCGGTCTGATCTGTAAGGACGTTCTCACTTGTTGAAAAGTACATATTGAAACTGCTGTGCTCTAAGGTGCCGCAAAGATGAGGCATATAACTTAGTATGGGCTGCAGGTGCAGGGGATGGCCTCAGAGGTTCCAGTCACTGGACGTTCAGGTGGCCTAACCCCTTGCAGTACAAGAGGGGACCTGGAGGTTCACTGTGGGGAGATGTCCGCTGTTGCTCCTCTGCGCAGATGTGCCAGGTCCCTGCCTGTGCCTCTGCAGGCTGCCACCCGCACGGCAGGATACCGTGAGCAGGCCCAGGCAGACACACTGGTAAACAGCCAAGGCGCAGGGTGGTCCTGAGTAGGAAGGAGGAGGCCCAGCATTGCCAAAGAGGATGATGAGCCTGGGGCTCATACCCTGATACCCACGGCTCTCCCTCCAGCTCCCATTCATCTTCCAGCAGGCCGAGGGGGTGCTGCTATGTGAGAAACAGTTTCCAGGAAGATTATTGCAGCAGGACTGTTCCCTGAGGGATACAGGTCCCCCTGGCTTCTTTGCCTTGAACTCTTCTCCTCCCCTCCCTCCTTCCTCCTTCCTCCCTCCTCCCTCTCCCTCTCTCTGCTTCCTTCCCTCCATCCTTCTCTGCCTCTCATTTATTATTTAATTTATTCAACAAATATTTATTACCCTGACACTTTACCCAGATGGAGAGATGGTGATGACAAAGACAGACAAGTTTCTTGCCCTCAAAAAGCTTATAAGTATTCCTGCAGATCAGCCTTTTGGCACTGATTAGGGGACTAAATCATAGTGCTTATGCAAATGTTTCCAGCAATCAAACCCTGCTGCCTTGGCAGAAAAGTTCCTTTGGACCCTTTAAGACCTTTAACTCTTTGCTGACCCAGGGGGAGCTTGATTAGCGTCATGCTGTGCTCATGGAGAGTCCTCTGAGTACTTGTTGATCAGCAGCGCTTGGCCCAGCCTTCAAGGTCCTCACGGTCTAGTTTGTCTTTAAGACGCTGTTTTCTACATCTCTGACTTATCTCGTTTGAGGCAGAGTCTCCCCAGGAGTTGACTCAATGACGGTTTCAGTTCTCCATCTATAATAAGCAAATCCCTTAAACATTTATTTTTAGAGGTTATGCTCTACTCTAGCAACTTAATTTCACAGTATCAACAAACGATACATTTTCCAATGAGCACTTCAAAGCACCCACAGGCATGGAGTCAAGTTCACTGCATTCAAGTAATCCAGAATTTAAACCACTCCCGAGTCAGTTCTTGGACACATTCCTTTTCTTTCAAAGAGCTCAGAGCAACTTGCAGGCTTTATCTCCTTGATCCTCGTTACCCATCAGAAGCTCACAATGGGGTTTCATCACCGCCTCACCCTCTGTGAGTCTGCAGGCAAAGGATAGATTTTATAGTCAAAGATATTCTATGCTTTTGTAATTTAAAGTGGAATTTGAAAATACTTCTTTCTTCTCCATTTCCCTGTTTTCTTTCTCTCGCAGTTTTTTCTTCTTTCACTTTCTTTGAATAGTTGTAACCTTCTGTACTCGAGGAATGGACCGCCAGTGTTGCCCATTCCTAGTGAAAATGGCCCGGGATGGATGTCTGTGCTCTTGCTGCCAGTGACCGCTCACCATCGAGTCTCCCTGTCTGTGAGCACAGCTTGGATTTCAAAGCTGTGTGCCCTGCTCACTGTTCATGCCTTATTTTCAGAGCTGACTCTGTGGTTCTGGATCCCCAGTCCTTCTTGTAAGCCCTTTCCTAGGTCAGATACCTTTTTGGAGAGAGAATCTGCTTCCCGGTGAGGGGACAGACACCTCTCTGGGCATCTCTTTGCTGATTTGATTTGATGACTTCACCGCCCACAAAGGTCATATACACGGTGGACTCTTTAAAGCTTGTTTATCTGGAAAAAGGCTTTAGAAGGAAGATTGAATCCCTGCCCATCAACGACTCTCTCCTGAAATGGGGCCAGGGAGATAAGGAGAGTTCATACTGCCAGGTAATGACCTTGCCCAGATCTACTTGAGAGACGGCTCGCAGCCATCTTGCTTGGAGGACCTGGCAGAATGATGAATGGGTTGTTGATTCTCTGTGGGGGACAGAGGGGGGACAGGGGAGGGTTGAGTCCTCCCAAAGGCAGAGAAGAAGGTGGTTGGCTTACCTTAAATAAACCAAAGCACAATGCTTTGGTTTATTTAAGTTGTGGGGGTAATTTAATATTTATTAAAGTGTCTGCTATATACTGGACACAGTTTGTCAGCTTTTACTTCTTCCAAATCTTCTTGCCAGAGCCAGGACAGTGGGAAGACCAAGGTCACAACTGCACTCACCTGAGTACCTGGCTTGGGCCTGGCTCTGTGCTAGCTTTGTGGGATCACAAAAGGTCTAATAACCTGACATGTTTGCTCCCTCCTGTATGTTGTTTAAATCACATTAAGGTCAGTAGCAGAGGCAAAAGAAGCAGTTAGCCAACAGTGCCTGCCTATGTAGACTTGAACTGCATAAGGAAATTAATCATACCATTATTTAAAATTGCAATGAATTTAGAAACACCCCTGATGTCCATCAGTAGGGAAATGCTTAACAATGATGTTGTAATGCTGTAGAATACTATGTACTCATAAAAAAGAATGCTATAGAACTCTAGAAGATGCCACTGAAAAATTGCCAGGATTATTGTTAAGTGGAAGAAAAAGAATCTTACTTTCACTATAAGCCATTTATATTGAAAGTGCGTTATATGCTCGTGAATTTAGATAAAAATGCATTCAAGAGAGGTATCCATAATTTTTATATTTGTGCTTTAGTTTTGGCTTTGTAAAGAGTATATACTTATGTTTACTTATATCTTTAAAAAAGTTTACCAGGAGGTAAGTGCTAGGTTACATGAGCTCAAAAGGCAGGCTGGACAGAATAAGTGCTTTTCTTTTTGACTTTCGATATTTATTGAGCCACTGACTTATTTGAGCTAGGGGCCTGAATGTAGTTGCTTCTTCTAAGTCCTAGGCCTGGGAAGAAGTGCAATAATCAATAAGACTTTAAAAATGGCTGACTCTGCTTGAGAACAACACCCAAGTGGAGGGACCCACCATTTGTCTTCATTTTCTCTGGCGAGCTACTGTGTCTGTGTTAATGGGGGTAAGGGTTGGCAATGGAACTTTTTGCTCCTGGTTCTCAAGAAAGTCATAACCTGAGTATAAGAGTGAAAGGACCACTGTGGTATTTATGCTCCAGTTTCATTTTACACTGATACTAATAAAAAATAGCATATAGTATAATGGTGTCACTCGATGGCTTATAATATCTATATACTTAAGTTCTTGGAAGTTATTTGAATGTGTATGTCATTTCTCTTGTGACAGATTATTTATCCATTGAAATTTGGGATCTATTCTGTTCATCAGTATCCTTATAGTTATGCAGAATGATATCTTTTTACATAACGGGTACTTAGTAAATGCTTGTTGATTGACTAGATGGTTGAATTAATAAATGTGGTAAGTAGACACTGATACCCTTTGAATATAAAAGCAGACTTAACTCCATATAAAAGGACCAAAGACTGAAAATTATATAAAATAAGTCTGTCATTTAAGAAAATTGGTTTGACCATTAAAAAAATAGGGAATCTTTTTGAAGAGTAAGAAAGTAAGAGAGTAATGTAACAAATGCCAAAGAAACACCCATATGTCCAACATCCATATTTAACAAATGCTAAGTTTGTCATGTTCACATCATATTTTTTTTTCTGTTTAAGTAAACATTTCAGATACACTAAAACTCTGATTTATTTCCTTTCCAGCCCAAATAGCCTCTCTCACTTCCAGATGCAACTTCTCTAGGAAGTTGTATATGTTCTTATGCTTTTACATTTTATGTAAGAGTATAGCCCACAGAATCTGGAGTTTTAGAATTTACATAATAGTATCTTGACATATATGCCCTTCTGTGATTTTCTTCTCTCAATGTCATTACAGAGGTATCTCTGTGTTGAGAATATAAATCTAGCTTATCCTTTTAACTTCCCTATGCGTCAACACCATGATTTTGTTACCTATTTCTAGACACCTGTTCCCTTATTGGTGGAGACCTAGATTCGCCCCAGTTTTTCAAAAAACTTAATAGTGATGTTAATTACACCCTCATGCATGTCTCATTTTGCTGGTGAGAGCGTTCCTTCTGGGCATGTGTCTTGAAGTGAAATAGTTTCATGTGTAAAACTCCGTAAAGGTTTTAGTTGTGACAGACTCACTGGCTATGTAAGTGAAAGGCCACTTCTGGGCATTTGCACTGACCCTGGACACCAGCATCTTTTAAGTTGGTTCTTTTAATGGGACTTTATTTCTGGCTGATGAAGGCTGCGTTACAAAGTTCAGCTCCTGCCAGTGTGCTTCATGTTCCAGATTTGTGTAAGGGCACAGAGCTCTGTGCTTGTTGCACAAGCACTATCCTGTCTGGGATTGTACTGATGGCCTCTGGATGGCCAACTCCTACTCCTTCTTCAAGTCCCAAGCGAAATGTCCCTCCCTGCTTTTGTGACACTTTCTCGGATGGCCCCGGACCATTGCTGCTCCCTTTCTTTGCTCTCTTATCATTCTGGATAGGTCGCAATTGTTACACTTCCCATGTTATATTATTTCTTCCTCTGGTGGCTTCCCTCCCTGGACTGTGAGATTTCCCAGGTGGGCAGGGATTAGGTATGGGGCTCAATTCCTGGGCATCTGTTGAGTACCCCCTACTTGTCTGACCTGGTGTGAGGTTCATTGGAACCCGCATAACAACAACAAATGTGCTGTGGTCTTTTCCTCCTGAGTGTTTTTTAAATCACATGGGGACCAAGCAAAGGTGTAGGAAGCAGCTGGAAAATAGAGCCTGGCCATGTAGAATTGAGCTTCTGTCACTGTGACACACTACCCTGAGCCCAGGACGGCTCAGCCAGTGTTTGCAACATAAATTCATTCATTCATTCATTCAACAAAATCTGCCGACTGCTTTTTGAGGCATTGAGAATGTAGCAAAGGACCATTTGTTCTCTGTTCTCTCTGAGCCTACGTGTATGTGTCTGTTGGGGTGGCAGTGGAGAAGAAAAAGTGGTGCACAGTCAGTGAATCAAGCAATCAGTAAGGAACCATGTCAGAGGTGAAAAGTGAAGGAAAAGTTAGGAATGAGCGAAACAGCAGGATGCTGGTGCCTCCAATGGTGTGTCCCTTCCGCTCACCTCTGACTTCCGCTGCAGCTGAGGGCAGCTTCCTAGTTCTGGCACTTTCTCCACAGCTGAGGAGCTCGCTCTTCATGGGAGAGCAGCCTGGAAATGACCCCCCCCCCCCACCACCGCCCCCACCCCCGGCAGAATTACACTCCAGTTGCCCAGAGTGGCCACCAGCGCCCCTTTCAGCCTTTCATGAGCATCTTTCTCCCGCCTACCACCCCTCGTGCACCTGCACTCCATTCTTAACATCGTCTTGTCTCAGGCTGGAGGGGCCCAAACTGAGACAGGGGGTGCTAGAGCAGATTGCTCACTGCCAAGTGAAGTTAGGAAAGGGCTTCGAATGGGGGACCTGAATGAAAAGACGCCTCCAGGAGCCATAGCAGAAGCAGCAAGTCCAACCCAACCTTCACCCAAGGGGGCATGTTCTTAGCTTGTGTAAGGGGCAGGTGGGGCACAGAGGTGAGCAAGGGAGGGAGCAGAAGATGATATTAGAAGGAGGAACAGGTATCCTGTAAAATCAGGGGCTTGCAGTTCACTCCAAATGAAAAAACTGGATGGCTCTGAACAGAGGAGAGGCAGAAGGCACTGAGGTGCCCCGTGCACGTCTGTCTGCAGATGTGTGCTCAGGGCTGCAGAGAGCCAGCAAATAATGCAGTTAGGTAGAGACTCTAATTCATGCAGATCTGAAGGGCAGTTGTACTTCACGAGATGGTGTTAAATCAACATATCTCGCCAGGTCAGGACCGAGTTAATTCCACACTTAGCCATCCCTGAAGTTGGCTGTTGTCAGAAGTTCCTTTGGAAGGAGGAGTAGGGAGGGAGGTGAGACAGGGATTTGAGGCCTGTTGGAATTTCCTACCAACCCTGTACTGAGGATTTTGAACATGATGTTTGAGGCTGCAAGAAGGCTGCAGAATATGCGTTGGTTTGTGGTGGGTCAGTTAAAAGCAGAAAGGCTGCTGCTTAGCAATGCTTTCCAGCAAGCAGACTACAAGGAAAGGTAAGTTCCAACCAAACCAAACCCCACAGCCAAAGGGGATGTTAGCTAATTCATCAGTTTGTAAGCAACTGCTAACAGCAGCTGGATTACTTTTACATTCCCTGTGGCGAGGCCAGCGAGTTGCAGGGTTTATTCCTAGAGCAGTTTCTCCTTTGCAAGGTGGCACCTCCCGGTTCCTTGCTGAGGTTTCTGGAAGAGCTGCTTATGGTATTTATTTATTGCTTTGTTGAAAAATGAGCACCTAGATCATATCACAGAGTGACTTGGAATAATGATTTCTCCTCCTCTTTAAGTCTCAGAAAAGAAGGCCTGAGTGTTTTGGGAAGGCAGAAGGGCTGTGCCTGGAATTACTCAGACAAGTGGTAAACATGTGGGCACCAAGTGAGGACCTGGGAGATGGGAGGTGATAAAAGTTCTTTCCCTTGTGGAAACTCAGGAATGAATAATCCCACATTCATCTGACTTTGTCGAGACCTCCTGTTCATTTGCTTGGTGTGCATTAAATTTATCATCACTGGCATAGCTGGAAAATGGAGGTCAAATTTCATTTTGGTCCACAACGTGATAAAAATGACCTGCAAAAGGTAGATGACAGGTTGTTATTTTATGCCCTGGAAAATAGCAAAGATCAGATAGTGCCTCTCGGTATCCTCTTTTTTTTTCCCCTTCTTGGATGGCCAGTACGGACTTTCCTTCTCAGTGCATCACAAATGCACCTCCTTAGAAGGCTGGTGGAGGCTTGAAACAAGAACGGTCTATTTCTAACTGGCAATTTAATCAGTACAGGTTGACTAGGTACCTTTCTCTGTGTGAGCTCTTCACAGAACCACTGACAAGTCATAAAAATACCCAGAGCACAAGCGTGACATTCAAATACACTGTCTTTTCTGCTTATAGTTCATTGACTCCCAGAAGTCATCTATTTATAGCAATTAATGATTTCTAAGCAATTAGATCCCCCTGTTTCAAACACTATCATGTGGTCGGAGTAATCCTTCCCCACAGAAATGCATGTGGCATGCAGTTTCAGATAAGGGAATGGAGGCCAGGGTTGGTATACACGAGGCAGGGTAAGGAATCATTTCCTCTAGTAGTTGGCATGGGTGGGGGTCTCATCCAGTAAAGACTATAGAGGATTGTCTCTACATCAAGGATCTTTGAATGTACCCTCCACCTAGCCTTGCCTCTGAGGATGGTCCTGGCACCGGCCTGTCGCTTTTCCCAGGGAGAGCCTGCTGCTGCATTGCAGCCTTCTCCACTGGAGGTCCTTCATGAGTCAGTACTACTTTTGCTTGCTTTGCTTTGCAAAGATCATTGCAAGGGCTTATCTTGGGTAATTGTTATTACTACCATCTGCATTACGGTATAATTACCTTTCCAAAATGCTAGATCTCTTTAGCTGATGTTTAAAGATAAGTAATAGCCAAATAATTGCAAAGCCTTTGGATATAGAACAGGAGCTCTGCCATAAAAGGTGGGCTGTGTTTACAGCAGGCGTTTCTGTCTCCTGTTTTTATTTTTCCTTTTTCCTCTGGGAGTGGAAGAGGGGTGACAGATTTCCCTTTCTAGCTTTCCTTTTCTTTTTACACAGATTGATGACTAGTCAGCATTGTAGAGTGTATTCTTATCCCTATCTGATATCCACCCGACACAACCCAGCATGTGGATGGAGACATTCAATAAAGTCAACTTTCGTGCATCAAAAGTTACGGCAGGTAAACTGTTCTTGAGGACAGAGGGGAGAAGGCAGATGAGGTGGATTAGAAAGACATCCCATGCTCTCATTCGGGTCGGGGAGGTTCATTTAGTATCCTCCTTGTCTCCTCAACTTTCAGAAACTAACTGTTGACTGCAGCTCCTTTCCCGAAACTCCCTGGTGCTGAGGGCTCAGCTACATTTGGGTGATTAAACCTTGAACTTAGTTCTTTATTAGCATGATCGGTCAGCAGACCCTTAGCTGCATGTGAACTTGGTGCTCTTGCTATAAATCCTGTAGTATCAAAGTCACAGAAATATGGATGGTGAGGCATAAACGTAAAGAAAATGGGAACATATGGGGTAACTGACAATACAGAGGAAAAATGCATGACAATCTCACGATAGTATGCATGAAGAACAGAGCTGAATTTATGGTTTTAAAATTGCTATTTTAAATCCTGCTTGCTGTTTGACATTCTTGTTTTCTGGAAATTCATTTGATTAAGCAAATCTGCCCAAATATTTACCTCCCTGAAATCTTAAATAAATGAGGCAGATGAATTACTTTGAGTCATGTGGACTCCAGGAGGAATGCCGTCTGCCCACATTTTGGGTAAACCATCCGTCCCCAAACTCATTTTTGCAGTGAAAACTTATGGTAGGACTCATAATTTTTATTATGAAGATCCTTAAAATTGTACTCATTTAAAGGATTCCTTTATGTCACTACAGGGCTCTGTCTCATTTAATCGACACGAGGCCTGTGTGTCAAATTATTATCCTTTCTACTTACGGGTGAGGAAAGAAAATCTTAGAGAGTTGAAATAACTTGTCCAAAATCATGTTAAGTCACAGAATTGGAATTTGAATCTAGGTCTGTCTAACCTCGTGTAAGAATGTAAGAGACTCGGCTGTTCATCTACTCATCTAGCAAAGCAGAGGACAGCTTTGTCACATCTCTGTATCTCTCTCTCATTTTTTAAAAAAATCTATGATTGTGGGCCTCCCTGGTGGCCTAAGGGTTAAGTCTTAGCACTGTCACCAAGACAGTGAGTCACCAAGGTATGAGTTTAATCCCTGGCCAGGGAGCTGACCCACATGGAGTGACAGACTTTTCTCTCCTGTCTGGATGACCACGCCTCTCAGCAGTGTATTTCATTGGATCTGCCTGTTCTGCAACCCACACTGTCTCTGGTGAATCCTCTCACCCCCCGCACATCTGGTCTACACCCCAGCTCTTCCACACAAAAATAAAATAAAATCTTAAAAAATATCTATGATTGTGTATACAGTATGACCATTGAGTACCTTATAGTCTACTATAAACCAGGATTTTTATTGGGTAAACCATGAAGGAGTCTAGGGATTTTTCTTTTTTTCACTCAACAGCTACCATCTTTTCCATTCTAGTGGCGAAAGTATGCTAGAAAGGATTTTGTTTGGTTGGTATTTATTTGCAAAGCTAAAGATAAACCTCTCCCAACTGAAATAGCATCTTTTTTCTTGCTCCAGTTCTACCACCAATTGAACTGTCATTTAAAAAAGCATATCATTTAGTCCATTTTAAGAAATATTTGCATCCATCTGCACTGACAATCAAATAGGCAAACCATACAGTTTCCTGGGTGTGTGTTTGTTTTAACAGGACTAGAATGTGTCTGATGCCTAAATTGCAATCCTGGCCCAATGGTGCTTGAAGTTCCTCTGTTAAAATTATTTTTTGGACATAATAGTTTATTCCATGTTTAAAGGAAAAACTTCTGGAAGGGGTGCTATAGTAAACTCTGCCACTTATTCCCAGCAATTTGATTATGCAGACTTGGATGAGGGCAGGTAAAGAGAACATAGAGAGTGTTCTATGGGAGGTGGGGGGAAGTAGGGGGCTAGGAAGGGAATCCTAAGGAAGGGAAGGTAAAATCTACCTTTTCCCCCACCTGTCCTGAAACCAGCCCTAACACAGCTACTTCTTTTAAACAAGGAAAGAGTTGCTTTAAAGAAAGTTTCCATACTGAGCACTTGGAAAATACATTTCTTCATATGGAGAATTGCCCTTTCTTCTTCCTCCCTTTTGTCTATCAGTGTTTGCTGGTGAAGTTTCTGCTCTGTAGAAGTCCCAGTACCTCCTGGAGCAGAGCAGAGAAAGGCACAGTGCCTGCCCTCAGGGAGCCCCCAGACTGGGTGGAGGTCTGCTGGAGCACAGATGGGGATTGTCTTGATTTGGAGTTGCGGGGATCAACTTTATAGAAGAAGATCTTAAGCTCTGAGTCCTGAAATGTGGATGGTGTCTCCAAGCGTGGAGATGTCTCAGGAGAGTATCATTTTGATGTGAATGAGTGAAACCCCATTTAACTTGCAATTAGGGCAAAGCAGATCAGACCCTGTGGATCTCCCTGCCAGGATGCTCTTCCCGGGAAGGCTGGGCACAGGTGGGCTGCCAGTCACCTGAGTTGTGTGTTCCTCTACTCTGCATTCCCTTCTGTCATCCCTGAAATTGATGCAAATTGAATTTCAAAGCAAAGGTACCCTCCTCTGTTTCGTGGCGCGTATCCCAGTTATTGAAAACTGGCACGCCCTTATACATTCTCAGCCTTGCATCCTGCTGTTTGTTTGGGAGTTATAGCTTGGAGACCTTTCTGGTAAAGGCAAATACATCTCAAACAGAAGATTAGCACATGTTCAACAAAGAAAACCAGCGGGTTTCTACAACATAGGAAAACCCACTAGTTGGATATTTCCAAGGAAAGTTGTTAAACACTTAAATTTGCATTACAACTTATATATGCTAAAGCTTCTGCATTTGTTGACTCAGTAATTGATCTAGATATTGCCTCCTGCTTTCTCTTTTCTAATGTTGTGGTGCTGAGAAAAACAGCATTTCTAATTTACATGTCCAAATTAGTTTCAACTTACTTATATTGAATGATAATAGATTTCTTTTTCTTATAATTCATGTTGTCTGAAAACATAATACAGATTTAACTTATCATTGTAAAGATCTTAAGATCTTAATATTTTTGCAGAGGCATAAATACAGTGTAGCTATAATTATTTCATTATGTATGTATAAAAATAGGATACAGCAAAAAGTACATGCTTTCCCTCACTGATTACTCTTAATGTCTCCCAAATTTCCTGATTTACAATATTCTCTAAGGATGTAGATTTTTCTAATTGAAGTACAGTAATTTGCATATTTTTAGACCTTGTTGACACAGTTAATTGATATGTCATTACTTATATCATGCTGAATATAATTTACACTCTTTATTCACGGCAGACTTACAATGCTGTCCTTTTGGGGAAGAGTTCACAAAGTGATGTTCTTTGTCTTGCTTTTCTCTTTTGCTTAGCCAGCCTCTGCCCAAAGAAAATCAAAAGGAATAACAGCCAGTTGGCAGGCTTTTCTATTCTGCTAAATATTAACCATTAACATAACAATCTAATAAATCTTAGCATTGGTGGTAAAATGTACATTTTTCTAGCAGTTTGCTATTTTCAAAGGACTGTTGCCTATTATTAGCTCACATAACCCTTGAGGTGGGGATTGCTACATTTACTGGTAAGCCAGCAGCGGTGAGAGAAGCACAGAGACTAGTCCAACGTCATCCACCCAGAACACCGCATAGCTGGAGTAGAGCACAGGTCCTCCAGGACATTTCCCCCTCTCGTTGCATATTCCACTAGAGAGGTAAGGACATAGGACTAGAAGAATATGCAAGAACCAGCAAGTATGGAAAAAAGTACTAGGGAGGGCCATGGATCGAAGCTTAGAGAGGAGAAAAAACACTCAGAACTCAGTGATGTCTATAGAGGTATGTCTGGACATTTCACTTCCCCCATCTGCTGGCACCTTCTGCTTTCTGAGAACTCAGAATGGGAGTGTTGTCTGCACTGCGGGCTGGGCCTTCACCTTTGAATCCCTCGTCATTCCCGCAGCACTCTGCTGTGTTCAAATAAAGCACTCAAAAATAATTGTTGGACGAACGGATGGTAGGTAACCTTCAGAAGTGGGGGTTACAGCATTTGTGGTGGTTGTGGGGATTCGGGTGCTGACTTCAGCCACCCACATCCATCCCAGTCACGCGGGTCTCCTCTGTGAGCTACCCTGACTTTGTTGCCTTTCTCCTTTCCTATGATTTTTTTTTTTTTCAAGTACCATTACTCAGGCTGGAGAATTCTCTTGTTAAAAAGATGGTTGGGATTTGGTCTAGCATTTACATGGTTTGCTAGAGATGTAAGACCTGCTTTTGGTGGGTTTCCAAGTGTGCAATCCGTCCAGACAGCTGAAAATCACAACCAGCAGAGCTCAGGAAGCATGCGAAAGCGTCGCATAATGGGGATGCCATCGGCCTGAGCGCGAGACAGAGCTGGGCAGAGATCCGAGATCCAGAGTTTGCCCGTTGTTGTTTGTCATTGAGCCCTTGCAAAGCACCCCCCTCCCTACCCTGACCCTGAGTGTCAGTTTACTCTTCAGCATAATGGGACTCCATGGGGGGCTTCCTCTGAAGGCAGTTCTGACATCAGGCACGTAAAATGCCCAGGCGTGTTTCCTGGCGCGACCGCGTGTTTTTCCCTCCCCTCGTTAATGTTCAGGCTGCTGTTGACCCCTCCTTGATGAGTTGTAACTTCTGCTCAGAGAACAGAGGCACCGCAATTCTTCACTCATGGTAGCAGAACCATGTGGCTCTGTCATGCCTTGTTAATGTCGCGGGTCTGAGTTGAGGACCGTGGAGAGCTGCCTGCTCTCCCATATGGGCCCCAGCAGAGTGGCCACTGCTGTCCCCCCACAGGAGGGGTCCCTGTCCCTTCATCTCATGGACCCAGGGGGTCACTGGGCAGCCCTGCGCTACAGAAAGGGGCGGTGTTGGGGAGCTGTGGACAGTCAGCCCTTCTGCTCTCCTCACTGGGAAGCTCTTTGCTGATGAAGGCCAGGCTCACCTTCCTCTTGAGCTGCTCCAGATGTTGATCAGTTTCTGCCAGCTGTGAGATAGGCTGAACTTGAGAAGAGGTTGAGGGCAGACTGCTGCTGTAGTTTTCCTTTATTTCCAGAAGGATGGAGTGAAAAGGGGCCCAAGCTTATGTCGCAAGGGCCCAGGCATCAGAGGCTTTCACCTGTACGCTGTGTACTTCACCTGTACGTTGTATGCTTCACTTGTACGCTGTGTGCTTCACCTGTACGCTGTGTGCTTCACCTGTACTCTGTGTGCTTCACCTGTACGTTGTGTGCTTCACCTGTACACTGTGTGCTTCACCTGTACACTGTGTGCTTCACCTGTACGTTGTATGCTTCACCTGTATGCTATGTGCTTCACCTGTATGCTGTGTGCTTCTCACCTGTACGCTGTGTGCTTCTCACCTGTATGCTGTGTGCTTCTCACCTGTATGCTGTGTGCTTCACCTGTACACTGTAACACTGTATGCTTCACCTCTACGCTGCCTGGGGCTTTCCAAGCCTGAGGTGGAAGAAGTGACTTCATCTCTCTGAGGCTTAGTTTCCTCCTTTGCAAAGTGAAGCCTGATTTACAGGACTTGGGGAGAATTAGAACCTGGGGATTAGTAGGAGTTTAGGAAATAATGAGGTAATTATTTTTATTGTTTTTATCAGATTACTTACAGGCCCTCTGTATCCATGAGGAGAGCTTCTAGTGTGCTGCTCTATGTGGTACCGCTTTTCTCCTCTCTTACTACATCATAGCTCCTTTGCTTTTTCTCAGGTTCTGGAACATACTATGTCCCTTCCCATCTTAGTCCTTTCCTATGCTAGTCCCTCAACCTGGAATTTCTTTCTTGCACATTTTAACTAACCAGCTCTACATATCCTGAAGTCCTTATTTTAAATCTCAGATCCTCGAACAATCCTTTAATGTCAGTCTCTTTTTTTTTTTTTATTTATTTTTTTTTAAAGATTTATTTATTTATGCATACAAGCACTGGGGTACAGGCAGAGGTGTGGGGGGTGAGAGGATTCACCACAGAAAGTGGGGAGCAGAACAGGCAGATCAACTGAAGTACACTGCTGAGGGGAGCAGCGGGCACAGCAGGAGAGGTCTG
>JAGFMF010011878.1:1118404-1145326 GCA_019455555.1 Galemys pyrenaicus
CCATGTGGGTCCCCTCCCTGGCCGGCAGCAGGGATCGAACTCGTGCTGCAGTGGCTGCGGTTTGCTTCATAGTGCGTTGCTTAACCCACTGCGCCACCAGGGAGGCCCTAATGTCAGTCTCTTTTATTGGATCTTACTACATGTGTTTCGGGACATGTACAACAATCGCTGATTATATGTTTACATGTGCACTTATTTAACGTTCTCTCCTCTGCTAGAAGAAGAGTTCTAGGAAGGCAGAGAACAGATCTATTTTTCCATCCCATTACATAAGGGCCAATATGTATCCAGTATATGGTAGATGCTATACCCCAATTATTATATATTTGATGAATGAATAAATCAAACAGTTGTTGATCTGGAAGAACTTTTAACATTCATCTAACATAGAAGATTCTTTTTCTTAAAGGAAGATACTAAAACCAAAGTTGCAAAGAGACATAAGCCCCCTAGGTTAAACAGACAAAAAGGTAATTTGCGAGAACCAGGGCCAGCAACTTGTTTTACTGAATTCCAAACCAGATTTTATTTTTTTCTATTAGAAAACTTTGAAGGTACCCTAAGAGGGTGATTAAAAGTGAAGGTCTGGAGTCACTAGCTGTGGCTAGTGAATAAAATACCTACTACTCAGCACCTCAGTTTCTTCATCTATATACTGGGCATAAAGAAGCTACCAATCTCATAGGGTGATGATGAGCAATAGAATAGATTATCCAGTAAAGCATTTAGAGAAGTGCCAGCTCATGTAGCATGTTCAGCAAATGCCAGCCCTCTTCCTTACACTACCTCTGTTAACATCATCACCCTGAGTGAACAGAGGATATTTGCAGGTGACAAGCGACGCCATCTTAAGGTGCATCACAAACGCACAAACAAGTGCATGAATCCTCAGACTAGCATTCCTGCCATTTCATTGCCCTAAATCCCACAGTCACATGGACATCCCTCCAAGTGCTGCAATGTTTGGCAATTAAACAAATGTATTTAAAGAGGGCCTCCCCGGTGGTGCAATGGGTTAAGCAACACACTATGAAGCAAACCACGGCCACTGCAGCACGAGTTTGATCCCTGCCGCCCGGGGAGGTGGCCCACACAGTGTGGCAGACCTCTCCTGCCTCACCTGCTGCTCCCCTCAGCAGTGCATTTCAGTCCATCTGCCTGTTCTGCTCCCCACTCTGTCTCTGGTGGATCCTCTCACCACCCCACACACCTCTGGCCTGTACCCCACTGCTTGTATGCATAAGTAAATAAATCTTAAAAAAACCCAAAAACCTGTATTTAAAGAAAAGACACTCAGCATTTCTTTCACATATAGATGCTCACTGGAAAATTCCTCTGCCCACACATGCAGAGGCAGCCTCAGTGGTCACGGCAGGGGTAGATTATTGTTGGCAGTTTGATGCTCTTTCCTTGGCAGTCCCGGCCATGGTGCTGGTGACCCGTGGCCCTGAAGGGTTAGGAGAGCAATCATGTCCCATGCCAAGGAGCACCTGCTCAGGTGGGTCTCGTGGGCTATCAACCTCTTTTGCAACCTTCCTTCAGGGGCTGTCATGTGGTCAGAAGATGGGAGTTATAGGAGCTGACGTTCTTTAGTCTTTTCTCACCAAGGACTAGGCACGTTTCTAAACCCTTTATCCATGTTCACACATTCAGTCCACCCAACAACCGGTGAGGTAGCTCTGTTTGCAGACACGGAGGAATCGAGTCTCAGAGAGTTTGAATAAACTATTGAAGGCACATGTGGCAATGGAGGATCTAGATCTAAGTGGCCTGACCTGGCAGCATCTCTGCTCTCCATCACTGAGCGCTCCTGCCACACAGGCACAGCTTTACGTGGGAGACACGTGGGGGCCAGGTACCTATTCTGAAGTGGCTTGACTCACACTTAGTGGTTTCCAGGAAAGGGCTTTTGGATTCCAAGACGTTTGTCAGTGCGTGCGCTTCTGTCTGTCCATCTCTCTGTTTTCTCTTTGTGTCCCCCTTATCCTCTACTCACCTCACCCTCTCTCCTCTGTCCTCCTCCCTCTCTCTGTCTCATTTGGGGCTGAAGTCTCCTATCTGCATGGAGTCTGATAATTGACATGTTTGGCAGGACTATCCACATGCCATGAGTTCATGAACATTCAATTTCTACTTGCTGTACAAGGATTAGTTCAAGAATTGTTTTCCTTCCCCCACTTCCTGAATATCTGTGTATGGCATCTGGCGTAGGGATGATTCCTCATACATGTGATGCTTTTGTGGCTTTAAAGGAGAGGGAAAAGGTAAAAACTCCAAAGTCCGGAAAGAAAGCAGTATTCTCAACTAGAGAAAAATTAAAAGGTTTGTTTTTTTTGGCTATAAACATGCAGTAAATCACTCACACAAAGAGCCTAATCTTTAAACTGAAAGTTGGCAATTGCTCTCACCTCACTTGCTTCCTGGACTGGCAAGAGGAGAAATACAACACCAAAATCACTGTCTCAGGAAGGGAAGGGGTTACATCAAGCTGTGTTATTGGAATGCTGAGGTTGCTCTTCTGGGCTTCTGGAGGCATGGTCACCTCAGCTCTCTTGATGAATTCCAAGGTTTGCTTTGTAAATATGGCTCTGATCCATCCATCCATCCACCCACCCATCCTGAGGTAACTGGGGTTTACATCATTTGTTATGTTTAGCAGCGTAGGCTCTTCCCCCTCAGCTGTTACCACACCACACCCATCACCAGCACACCCAGCATCCTCCAACATAGTCCACTCTACTCCCTTTCTACTGCTTCCCTTCTCTCCTCTCTCTAGTAAGGTCAGTTCTATAATCATCTTTCTAGGCTTAGTTCCTACTTTGGCTTTTATGTGAATATGACTCTGATTTAGTCTTCAGCTTTAAGATGAGAAAATCACCCACCTCTTGGTTTCTCAGGTATATGACTTAAGAATTTTAATGATTTTAAAATTACATTGTGACAGGCTGTGAGGATTTTTTTTTTTTTTTTTGGTGGAGGGTGTTGAAGGACATAATTACCCAAGTTTCAGGAAATATCTGATGTTTCATGAGGGAAAATGTCAACATTTGGTACATCTGATGATTTCATTTTATATGTGTGAAAACAGAGGCAAATGTCTGTATTTGAGGAGAGTAATTGTATAGATCAGTGTCTGTACTTTTCTCGAACACTCTGTTAAAATAATAATTAAGCCTCCACACCTGTTAGACTGTGAACAGACTCCTCTTGTCAGAAAACAGTGCCTTTCAAGAAGCTCGCAGGATCACCCAGACGAGGAGCGGAGTCCAAGGTGCGTCCCTGTCTCCGATTCTCCTTTTCCCTGCTCGACTCCTTTTTTTTCTGTACTTTCCCTTTTCCTTCTACCCCTTCTTATCACCTCCTGGTTCTTTCTCACTCTCTTCTGAGAAAGACTATCTTTTGACCCTAGAAAATCATTTTGGTTGGGGTAACTCTGAGCCTGATGAGGACTCAGCACCTCATTCTATTTCTCCTGTTTAGTGTGATTATTAGTGGGCTCTGAAGAACAAAAAGAAGTAAGGGATGAGGAGAGGAAGGCTTCACCAGCCTTCTGCTGCTCACTTTCTTCTGCCCCAGGCTGAGGCAAGGTATAGAACCAAAGGGCATTTATTGAACCCCTAGGAACCAGCCCTCGCCTGGGTAGTAGGGAACCGCCATTTTTCAGGTCTCAGAGATCCGATGGGATTAATTGTAAAACAAGGGTAACTCCTATAATATCAGGTCTGGATTAAGCACCTGGGCAGGACCTGCTGATTAATTTTTTTTAAAGATTTATTTATTATACATACAAGAACTGGGGTACAGGCCAGAATTCAGGGTGGTGAGAGGATTCACCAGAGACAGAGTAGGGGCAGAACAGCAGATGGACTGAAACACACTGCTGAGGGGAGCACCGGGCGAGGCAGGAAAGGTCTGCTGCACCATGTGGGTCCCCTCCCTGGCTGGCAGCAGGGTTCGAACTCGTGCTGCAGTGGCTGAGGTTTGCTTCATAGTGCATTGCTTAACCCACTGCACCACCAGGGAGGCCCTGCTGATTAATTTCTTAAACACCTCTTCAATCTTCATTTCAGAGTTCTTAAAAGACCCCTGGGAGATAGCCAAAGAAGAATATAGTTCACTATTCACTATATTTTCACTCTATTTTCATATAGTGTTGTCTTATGAGAACTTATGATACTTTTTGTCCATGCATTTACATGTTCTCTTTAAGAAGTCAAGTTCTTAACTTCCAAGTCGGGGATAAGGAAACTACCAAACTCTGAGTGAAATGTTTAGAACAGTGTCAGACACGTTATGGTGTTCAGCGGTTATCAGCTACTACTATTGCTATTGGTGTCATCCAATGACTTCCTTGATTTTGTCTCACTCACTCTAGGTAGCCCTGCGATGCTTCTATGCCACCACACTTCAGAGAATAGAAGTGCAACTAAGAAAGTTCGACAAGAGATATCAAGAAGTGCTTTTTTAAGTAATGTAGCAAAGGAAAATTCAGTGGTTTTTTTTTTTTTTTTTTTTTGTAAGCAAATATTTTCACACCAGGTCTTGTGTACATGGAGTTTTATATCTTGTCTTCAACTTGCAAACTGCTCATTTCTAGAAACTAGACTCCTTCAACATTTCATTAAAAAAACATTTCCTCCAGGCAAGGCACTAAGTTGTATCTTGCATTTTTCCTTTTATCACAAGCAGATCCTTTTCAAGATCAGATGTTCCTGATATAGCTAACAAGGTCATTGAAGGGAGAATGAAAGCACAGTCAAGGGTGAGAGGCGATCTATGCCATGGTTTATTTTATATCACAGGAGCACCGCCCTGCTCGCTGCAAGTCTGTTCTGAATGTAAACGTGTGCTTCCCTTCGCAGTCTACTGTCGTCGGGCACCAACAATATGTCAGGTGGCCCATGATCAATATTCATAAACTCTCCTAAGACCTAAAAGAAACTTAACTCTGATTCTTTGTCTGCCTTCTTTTTATTCCTTTACTTGAGATGACTGGAAGTAGCTGAAGACATAGCTACCTAACTCAGAGACTGGATCTCACTAGTTTGTAACTAATGTGATCAGAGGCAACTTACCTAGTGCCTTCTGCCTCAGTGTCTTCCTCCGTAACATGGGACAATAAAGGTCCTTGGCTGACAGAGATGGTTAGAGTGGTACCTGGCGCTCAAAGTGCTGTAGAAGTATTTGTTGTTACTACCAGCTAGTGAGTCTTCTTATGCGCCAAGCACTTTGGTAAATGCTTTGTGGACACATCATTTTTCCTTATTTTCATTTGGTTTCATTTACATCATTTCCAGTTGGAGTCACCTCCTTAGAAGGGCTTCACATAAACTATTTTATCTTCCTTGCAGCACTTTTCAATGTCTGAAGTCATTTCTGCTTTCTTTGACATGTATTTATTTTGTCTCTCTCCATACTGGCATGTGAGCTTATTGAGGTACAGGAGCTGCATGCCTGGCTCGCCACATATTCCTGGTGCCCAGGACAGCCTGGCACATAGTAGGTGTTCCTACTGACTTGGTTTGCTTCTCTTGCCCAGTGAGTTAACCTTTAGACTGTCAGCCATTTCTCTCAAGGGACTGTTTTCTATAGTTTCTTCAGTCTGCTGTTCATGTTCGTCTTCTTAAAATGTGATGCCATGAACTTAAACTGAGTACATGTACTACACGTGCTTTTGTCAACTAAATGGGTTCTGGAAATATGCCTTCTCAGGAAACTGGGTCTCCATATTGTTTTGCCAGGGTGAGACTTCAGTGGTTCTTTTCACTTCTGTTTCTGGCAAGTAGCACTCCCTCTCTACTAGTCAACTAGACACCACAGAGCAAGAGTTCCTTTGCGTAGCGGTAGCTGAGCATGCAAAACTTTACCTTTCAGCTTGTATAGTTACATCTTCTTGGCCCTGTGCCCAATGTTTTGTTGTCAAGGTGTCTTGGAAGTTTCATTCTGACATTTATTCTATCAGTTTTCCTTTATGTACCCAGATACCACTAAATAGCATGACTTACATGCAAACGTGTGAGCTAAATGGAGCCTGTGGCACCCAAAGTAGACTTCCCATGTTGAAATAAAAAAAAAAATGGCACCACCTCTACAAGTAATAAGAGTAATAGCTAATGCAAATTAAGTATTTAGCATGTGTGAAGTCTTGCTCTAAAAGTTTTGAATGGATTAGCTCATTTAATCCCTACACGGTAACGACTCTACCATTATCCTCATCACGTATACATGTAGGAACTACATAACTAATGAGAGACACATTAATACACCAAAGGTATAATATACTCAAGATATTTAGAGTTGGGATTCAGTTTGGGGAGGATTTGAACCTGTATAGTTCACTTTAATACCACTAATCCATTAAGCAATACTTTCTGGCTACAGTAATTTTCAGCTACTTGTAATTCACTTGAGTCTACTATCCTCAAAAACAAAACCATGGAATGATTTATCCAATGATTTGATTAAGTTAAGAATTTACTCTGTTTAGGGCATTTCCTAGATACTGTTTGTGGGCAGTGATTAACAGGGCAGAAATATGTTCCCAAGACTAGAATCTGGTTACTTGTGAACCTGTAGTATCTATCTACTTGGATAAGGCAGAGGCAAACGTCTTTGCCAAAAGGGTCATTTCTGAGCTTACATTTTATAAATACACAGGAATAAAGACTTTATGCTTCAACTCCAAGGCTCATGTTGAGAATCAAAAGTTTTTATAAATGATATGAGGCACTGGGACCCTCAGCTTTTTCACATCTGTCCACTAGTCCACTTGGGAAAAAAACTGAACAGTTTCAAGGGCTCAAAGCCATCTGAGGTCCTGGAGATATTTACCTCAGGGTGTTTAGTCTGATCATGAGTATTGAAAAGAGTCAAAAGTCAGTAGAGGACCACTGAGATAATGTCAGCTTGTTGGGCATGGACTAGAACACTTGCACACGGTCCTTCAGACGGCAGAGTGTTGCTTAAGTAAGTGTCCTTTGGAATTGTAGATACCATTTGAGTTTCCTGTGGCCCATGAAATCATTTTAAGTTGCCCTTTCCTTACTGGTATTCAGAAGTGGAGAACTGAAGCTAATTTAATATGCATAGTGCAGTATAGGAAGCAGGGTGATTTTCAGTCGTACACAAATGAATCTATGTATCTTCATTTTAACAGTTATATAGAAAAATATAGAATTAGGTTATAAAACTAATGATCTCACAGTTATCACTTAGACTGGGAACAGTGAAAAAATGTGAGTCAATTTGAGTTTCATTTAGAGAAGTGTTTAATAAATAACAATATAGGTAGTTTGCAGATTAGCAAAGATTGTCAAAGTGATATGTAAATGAATAAGGTTTGGAGAATATTGGGCTAATGTAATGTTAATTAAAAATGTGATGTTATGTATGTAAATGCCACTAAAAGTTTTTCATGCTCATTATATTTTCAGAGCTCCTTGGGCATATAGTCACAGTGGATACAGCCCTTCATTGCAGGAAGAGAGATTGTTAGATTGGAGAAGGAAGGCACTAATCATGGTAAATCCTATATAAACTCCTTGGCAAAATGATAGGATCTGGTAATAAAACACATATGCAGGAATAATAAACATCTACTCATTGTTTAAATCAAATAATTCCATGATTTTATTTTTTAATGCTACCTTAAACCTCCTAACCCCTATTTTTTACTTAATTCTAGTTTTTCTGTAACAAGTAATAAACATAACTGTTGAGACAGTGTTGACTATCTGATCTCTGTTTTCAACAATAGCATTGCTCATCTTTTGCTGCATAACCAAACCATCCTAAGATTTCGTAGTTAAAATACCAATCACTTCTCTAGCTCAACAATCTCTGGTTCTGTAACTTGGGCTTTCCTCATCTAGGCCCATGTGCATATTTGCAGTGAAATGATGTTTAGCTGTTTTGCATTGGGGGTTTGGCAGGGGTGATGGGGTGATGGGGATGGCTCCCGCAGCTTAGCTTGGTGACAGCAAGATTCTAAGAGAGAGAGAGAGAGAGAGAGAGAGAGAGAGAGAGGATGCAAGAGTGCATGACCTCTTGAAGCTTGGAACTGGTGCATTACTGCTGCTTACATAGTGGACTGGTCAAAGCAAGTCCCAAGGTCAATTGAGATTCAAGGATAGAGACTCTACCTCTTGATTAGAGAGACTGCAGATATGTGGCCAAGGGAAGTGATTATGGGAAAGAGAAGCATTGTGACCCCTTTTTGCAGTTTATATCAACCCGTTGGCAAACATGTCTCCTTATAGGTCATGGTGTCCTTGCATGTGAAAAGGAGAAACTTATACCAGTCCCCCAGTTCTCTGAATTGCAACCGCATCACAGAAATAAGGCCATTTATATCAAAACACTTGGGAATTTGCGAAGTACCCTAAAATATATGATTTTTTTCTTCTTTCTTTGTACAAATTCCCATAAAACAGGACAGTAGAATAGAACTTACCTATAAAGAGGCATCATCAATTTAATTGTGATTATGAACTGCTCAAAAAGGGAATATACAGTGGTGGTCCTTTTTACCAATTAATTCAAAAAATTGAAAAATAAGCTATCGGTGAGAATACTGACTAAGATGTGATTAAAAAAAGAGACAAAAACAAGACAAAACAAAACCCATTGTAGTGAAATATGAGCTTCCCCCTAAATCTCTAACTGCTTTACTCTAAAATGTATTTGTTCATCACCAGTTGATGGCTTTTGAAATCATTTATTTTTATTGTCTAACAAAGGGCACTTTGTTGAGTGCTTCATTATCTGTAGAAATGCTTTAGCATTTGCTCCAAAACACTGTGCTCAAATGCTGGCCCTGGCAATACCTCTTAGTGATAATTTTCGAGTTAAGTATTATGCATCAGGTAAATGATTGTGCATATAAATGGTCATTTTAGATTGTGCATTAGCAGGTAGAAATGGACAATCTTTTCTAAGAAATATTCAACTGTCCCCTTAGCCCCCAGTTAATTGCTTCAAGTAAGGTTGTAGAGCATGCAGTGGTGTTTTCCAAAGTCAGATTAAAAGAAGAAGAATGAAGGTATTAACAACTGTTAGTTCTTTCAGAAAAGGACTCCATAGTCTACTGTTTCCTTTTTTCCCCTGCTGTAAAGACTCACATGTTTATGATGTTATGTGAGTAATGCCAATGAAATGTAGTACTAGCAATATGCCACTACAACTTGGAACTCTTACTCTGGACAGGCGTTTTTATAAAGTGCAGACCCTAGGTGTCATAATAGCAGGTATCCTATCTCCAGTGAAGGAACTTCTTTGCTGTTTCTGGTATCACACTGTATGACACTGGAAGGAATGGGTTGGATTTTACTTAAATGTCAGTGAGTTGCAACTATCAGGTGCCATATAGATGTGTATTAAGATAAATAATGAAGGTATGATGGAGGTTTATGGAGAACCCTGCTTATGTAATATTCTCAGAGGCCACCTTTTAACCAGCATCTCACATAGTTGATAAAAGACACAAGAATACAGTCCACTAAGGATGGTATTAGCTGTGCTGGTTTCCCCCATGCTGTTTGAAGAATTATATTTCTACAAAATGACCTGTATATGATATACTCCTACAAGGTAACCTTTGAAATTGCAGGTGACTGCCTGGAAGTGGAGTATCACATAAACTCATTCACTCATTACATATGTATAAGTTATCCAAGATGCCATTAAAATGACCTGTATTCCCATTGGTCCTCTTCTTAAGATGGTAAACTTCCTGGGAATAGAACAACTATGTTTTGTAATTTGTTTGGTCATTCTACGATGTCTGCTATGTCTCTCAGAATGTCTAGTATCGACTAAGCTTTAAAAGTCTAAGAATTCTTTGGCCTGAGACACGGAATAAGCAGTGCCTTTAAGAAGCTTCTAATCTGGTGTTGAGATAGCAGAGAGTCATAAAGGTTGAGTTTTAAGATGGATTTCCAAACATGAGCACCTGTAGCTCACTGCTGGTCAGAATATGTAAAATAGAGCACATTGCCATCGTACTGGTGATTTGAGGTATGTGGTAATTCCTTCTCACCTTTGGCATTTCTTTCTCAACTTTAGCCCCTTACCCCCAGTTCTGTCATTTCCATGTAGTTCTCTGAGTTAGATGATGATGGTGATGCTGGCTGTGGTGGTGGTGGTGATGATGATGGTTGTGGTGATTTTCGTGATGGTGGTGGTGGCGGTAATAATGATGATTAATCTGGGATTGTGCTTCTGTGAGGAAATTGAGCACCAGGAATGTTGTGGGTCCTTGTGTAAGACCTGAGAGCTCTTCCCCATGTCTCACCACATGTCCAGTGCAAGGCTTTGCATGTTTCCCATGGCCAGGAAATATTTTTTTTTTTAAATCAAGATTCATTTTGTATGTTCAACTATTTCCTAGTACCTCACTATCCTTTCCTTTTTACCTTTCATGATCCTCCTCTGCCTTGAACAACTTTTCATTTTTCTCCTTTACCCCACTCTAGGTTTGAGGAAGGTTCTCTTGTGACATCCCCACCCCCTGGCCCCATCACACTTCATTATGTTGCAGGACAACAGAGGTTCTAGTAATCCAGGCCATGTTGTAAAGTGTTTGATGCACGTTGCAAACAGGAGTAGAACAATCACCAGCTAAAATGGTAGTTCCGTGTCACTATGGTGTTCAAGTCAGAAGGGACCTTCTCAGGGACCACACATTGAGTGACTGTTCTTGGGATTCCAGGCGCTGGAGTAGGTTCCAGGAAACTGCCATTCTGGGAAGTGGCTTTCAGTGGCCTTCTGGGCAGGAGGCAAAGTCCCGGTGCAGTGACCCTTGAGACTTGAGATGGTCACAGCGAAGTCCTCATTACTCACTGTTCCCAGCTGGAATCCCCAGAGCGGCCCCACGTGACAGCGGGTCAGTTGACTGTGCCCACCGTTTCGAAGCTTGCGCGGGTCCTGTGAGATGAGAGGACGCCAGATGCTGCCTCTTAAGTGGTCATTAGTGCAGTTGTGAAACAAATGAGACTATGGAGGGTTTTGTGCTCTCTTCTGCAAAATAAGGCTATGAATGGGATTAAAATGAAATATTTTAAAGATATTTTATTATTTATGACTGGCTTGGTGCCATTAGCTATCTATAAAATAAAAGAAAAGCAACAAAAGGGTTTTTGAAAAATCCCAGAAATCAGAGTAAGCTCCAGAGTTGTTATGACAAAATGGGATCATCTCTTTATCGCAGAGAGCAGAGATGGGCCTTCATGCCTCCCAGGGTGGCTTTCCATTTTGTCCAGTAAATAATACAGGGTTTCCCCCATAATTACCTGGTAGACTGGAATAGCTCCTTGGGCTCCATTTCAGTCTATTGGGTAAATGATATGTTTCCTAATGCATTTTTATCAACAGTGAAGTCTGTGAACTAATGATATATACAGCGAGGCCTCTGTAGGGAACTGTGAGGTGGCGGTAGTTACTTTCCTAATGTTATACATAGGCCCCGAGCTACCAGATTCCAGGGAGACAACATTTGCATTTAGTATTACCAGAGGAAATAAACACTCTGCAAGAGCATTCTTAGGGCATTTCGCAGGATGTCTAGAGAGGCCTTGCATGAGGTAGGGTGCCATTTCCGTCCATGACATCCCCTTTGAAATGCAGCTGCTCCTGGCTGTAGAAAGACATGTTGGGATTAGTCTGTGAAGATCCCATTACTAGTCCCTTATGGCTGCCTGGGTCACCAGTTCAGGGGCTGTAGATGGAGGGTGATTTAGAGTATAAGGCCGTCGTGAGCTCATGGAAAAGTGGAGTCACAGGCATGGGTGGAACCCCAGTTTTGACACCCAAGGGGTAAGTCACTGGCCTCCTGAGCCTGAGGGTCTTGACATTAGGGCTAATCATCCCTGCTGCAAAGAGACATTGGCAGGACTAGTGGCAGGCCCCATATGCTTTGCTAGTGGGAATGTTCTGGCATAAGCCAGATCCTCTAAGAGCACTTCTAGGAACTCAAACCATGCTATACTTTAAAATTATGGAGTTGTGTAGGTCAATATTTCTTAATAAAACTGGAGTGGGAAAGAAATCAAACCTACCATATATGGTCAGACGTCCTTAAGACAAACATTCTCTAGACTTGCCTGGTTTCACAAGTAATGGGGAATGTTGGTTAAAATTCAGAATTCCAGGCCTCCCTCCTGATCTATTAAAGGAGACTCTTTAGAAGAGAGGCCTAGGAATCTGCATTTCATAAACATCCATTTCCATCTGCAAATTTCCACCTGCCACTTCTACTCCACTCACCCCCACTGCCAGTGTGGGCCGCTCTGCTGCCGTGGACTTGTGTTCTCTGTGGACATGAGGTTGGCTGGTTCATCTGCGCTTTGACATTGACTATGAGTTTCTGAGAATTTTTGTGGGGAGCGGCTTTTTTTGTCTAGTACAGTACTGGCCACAGCTCTTTTACTTTTGTACCCACTTATGGATCTGTTACCCTCATTTTTAAAAAAAATGATTTATTTATGCATACAAGAGCTGAGGTTCAGGCTAGAGTTGTGGGAGGTGAGAGGATTCATCAGAGACAGATTGGGCAGCAGAGCAGGCAGATCGATTGAAATACACTGCTGAGGGGAGCAGCGGGCGAGACAGGAGGGGTCTTCTGGGACAAATGCATCCCCTCCTTGGCCGGGGATCGAACTCGTGCTATTGTGCCATGGATGCTTCACAGTGTGGCGATCAACCCGCTGTGCCATCAGGGAGGCCCTATCACCCCCATTTTGAAAGGCAGAATGTCAGAATAGAAGAGGCTGTAGTGGTCATTTACCCAAGTTGTAAGTAGCGTCAGAACCTTAGCTGCACGCTCTCTGACAAGTGGGAGCCCTTTGCGTGCTGGCACCTGGAGCACTGGTCAACATCATGGATGGTCTGTGACAACTCTGAGCAGACCAGATGCCCTGCTCACATTTATTTCCAGATCCAGCCTTTGTGTGGGCGGATGGGGTATCTCAGCAGTACGAAGATGCCATGGCTATAACCCAGGCGTCAGGGCTCCTGGGTTCTTGGATAAACAACAAAGTGACTTTGTAATAGAATTAAAAAAATGGTAAGATGGCGACAAATGAAGAGACTTTTAAGTCACCAAGGGGGCTGATAGCAAGGAGACCCTGCCGTGTTTTCAGGATTGATGGGAGAGTCTAAACCAGCAAGGGTAACGCGCCAGGTTTGCATTTTATTGATTTCCTACCTATTGATCTCAACAGATGAACTGTCTGCCTGCGAAAAAGAGACTGACAGTGAAGCAGAAACTCAGCGGCACCTGGGCCCTTGGAGGGAGGGAGGAATTACATATAAAACGCCCCAGCTCCTCCCTTCTTTCACACTCAATCCATGAGCCCTTCACGGCTTTAATCTTCCTCTGTGAATCCTGGAGGGAGCTGTATTGATCTGCCTGCCTGTGTCTCCTCTGCTCTGCTCCCAGGAGTAATGTCATAGAGTGAGGGCACTAGGGTTCTCATGTGAATCTTGCTGCACCTGGGTGACAGTAGCCACTACATCTGTGTCTCCCCAACAGCTAGCAACTGGTTGGACAAAGTAGATGCTCAAATAAGTGTTCTGAGCAATGACTGAGTGAATGCTTGATGAATTGCCCTCTTTCTTTCGGGACTTAGCATTAGAATATTCTTAAATGTGGAATTTATCTAAACGTCATCTTCTTTCTTTCTTTTTTTGATTTATTTGTGCATATAAGAACTGGGGTACAGGCCAGAGGTGCAGGGTGTAAGAGGAGTCTCCAGAGACAGAGTGGGGTGCAGAACAGGCAGATCTACTGAAATATGCTGCTGAGGGGAGCAGTGGGAGAAGCAGGAGAGGTCTGCTGTGCCATTTGGGTCACCTTCCTGGCCAGGGATCGAACTTGTGCTGCAGTGGCTATGGATAGCTCTCTAGTGCTGTGACTTAACCACTTGCTCCACCAGGGAGGCCCCAAAGTCTTATTTCTTCTAGTTGGGAAATACCCAGAGGGACAGAGACCATTCTTAACCTTCAGATTTCAGTGCTTCTCTGTGATTCTGTAATGTGTCTTGGGAGGGCTTTCCGGTCAGCATCAGCCTTCTTCTCCCTTTGGTGAGCGGAGAGGTAACCTTGCCCTAGAGGGGACTGCCATGAAGTCGGTGGTCTTTCTGCTTCCGTTCAGTGTGTTGACTTGGAACACAGTGGTAAGATAGCTCCTGACGGTTTTTAATTAAAAAAAACCTTTATTGAATTGCACTTAATATTTAAGTAAAATGTACCTGCTTTAAGTGTATAATTCAATGTTTTTTTTTGTAAATTATATAATTGTGCAACCATTACTGCAATTCAACTTTAGAATATTTCTATTACCCCCAAGAGTCTTCATACGCAAATGCAGCCACCTCCATTCCCACCCAGGGAACCATGGTCTCCTTAGATTTGCCTTTTGTGTATTTTTTTAAAATAAGGGAGTCATGTACTTGAATTTTTGCTTTTTATGCAGCATAGTATTTTGAAAATTGATTTTATTTGTTTATGCATAGAAGAACTGGGGTGTAGGCTAGAAGTTCAGGGGATGAGAGGATTCACCAGAGACAGAGTAGGGAGCAGAACAGGCGGATCTACTGAATACACTGCTGAGGGGAGCAGTGGGCAAGGCAGAAGAGGTCTGCTGCACCATATAGGTCAGCAACCTGGCCGGGGATTGAACTCATGCTGCAGTGGTTGATGATAGCTTAATAACACTGAGACTTTAAGTTGCATCACCAGAGAGGCCCAGCATAGTATTTTGAACTTTGGTCCATGTTACAACATGTAGTGCCATGTTTTGTGTTTTTTTTTTAAGATTTTATTTATTTATGCATACCAGAACTGAGGTACAGGCCAGGAGTGTTGAGGGTGAGAGGATTCACCAGAGACAGAGTGGGGAGCAGAACAGGCAGATGGACTGAAATACACTGCTAAGGGGAGCAGCGGACGAGGCAGGAGACTCTGCTGCGCCATGTGGGTCCCCTCCCTGGCCGGGGATGGAACCAGCACTGTAGCAGCTGCAAACAGCTTCATAGTGCACGGCTTAACCCCTTGCGCCACCAGGGTGTCCCCTTATTTTAAATTGCCAAGTAGTTTTTTTCATTGTGTGGACAGACCACATTCTGTTTTTTCCATTTGTTAATGGATGGGCATTTGTGTTTTATTTTATTTTTGGATTCTTATACTGCTATGGAGATTTGGGTACAAGTCTTGGTATGGAGACAGTGAATGATGTGTAGAAAAAAGGAAGACAGAGATGAATGAGAAATGAATTTCACATGTTTGTATGAATTTTCAATTCTGTACCTATCTAAGGAACAAAAGAAATCTGTGTTATTATCACCACTTTTAATATGTAAAGTGATAGTAGTTTCCACACCAAAATCATTCTTAAAATATATATGTTGATAAAAACTTTATAATGTCATGAATATGAAATGTTAAACATACACATACCTTGAATTAGCTTTTTTATAAAGGTAGTGTGTAAGATTCCTGTAAATCTGATCTGTTCATCAAACAGGAGATTTTGCTTATGAGTTAAAAATTCATTCCTGATTTTTTTTTCATGAATTAATATGAATTTGTGACATGTTCTAGCCATACTTTTGAATGTTGGGAACATATCAATGTGTAATAACATACCCTAATCTCACGGAGCCTATACTTCAATGAGGAGGGTGAGACAATAAAAAGTACATTAGTAAAATATATATCAATAGCATGCGATTGATGCTGACAAATACTATAAAGAAAAATGTAGCACTTGAGGAAGATAGAGAGTTGAGGATGGAGATGTCAGTGGAACACTTTGAGGTTAGATGGTTGAGGAAAGTTTCACTGAGAAGGTGACACTCGGAGAGAGGCATGAACAGGAGAGGTAGCATGTGACTAGATGGCAGAAGAGTATTCCATAATGAGCAAAACAAGCAAGTGCAAAGGTCCTGGGGCAGGAATGTTCATGGAGTATACAAGAAAGTGAGATCAGGTGGCTGAAATTCGGGAGTAATAGTAAGAGATAACATCAGGAAAATGGAATTGAATAGGAGTGCTGATTGCTCTTGAGAGGTAATGAGGCCTTCATCCCAAGGAGAGGCTGAATGAGCCCTTGAGAGCATCCTGTGGTGATGGATCAATTAGATATATAGTTTTCCATGTCCCTTGCCAAACTCAGACTGCTCCTTGATTCTGCAAGGCAGAAAGTGCCTGTTCTGTGCAAAACAGGTGGAAACCAGGGTGAATGAGGTCTGAGCCACAGGCCTCTACGTGTCTATAGGCTGATGGGCTGTTGCCTTGGTATTTGCTGGAGGTGGATGATGTGATGGGAGCAGGCTCTGAGGAACTCTACACAACATCTCATCTCACCCACTGGAGTTTTTCTTGGGCCCTTCCCTGCCATGGCATTGCAATTTAGTTCAATTTAAAAATCAAGAATTCTTTTTTCCCCCTCAGTAGATTATACCCTTTCGGTATATAGGTGGGAGGGAAAATAATTCAGTTTGTGAGTCTCCAACAGGTACTTTATAGTACATTAATGTCCACTTAGCTGCCACCCGGATTGCTCCATCAATACCCAAGGCATTTAAAGTTGCAATTTTAGGATCTCTTTCACACTGGGTGAAGTCACCCTCCAGCTGAAGTTGCTGCCTCTGACTCCCCCAACTGTGAGTGACTCACTGATTTTTTTTACCCTTCACCATCACTCACTAGAGGCTTGTTGGGGCTGTAATAGACGGTGCAGGTGGCTTCACCTGTGACACATTTTCGTTTGTTTTAAGTATTCCTTGTTTCTTCAGCAGCTGTCTCTCAGCCAGTTTGCTCAGTAGTAAGGAATAGTGGCCCACAGATGAGGGCTGGTCTTAGGGTTTTAAAAATATTCATCATAAAACATTTACATGGTGGAAGCAGCTGGGCTCCCACGATATAGAAATCAAAGTCAGTGTATAGATATCAAAGTTGAGTTTCCTTGTTGACCCTAAATTTCGGTCCAATCTTTGACCATGTGAAATGGTTTAAAATGCCATGGCTTTGGTGCAGAGGGGTTCGTTCTTTCTTTTTACAAAATAAACACAGAGTTTGCAAAAGTCTTAGATTTACAGAAAGCTTGCAAAGACAGAGTTCCATCTAGCCTGCACCTGTCCCATCATTAACATCGAGCATATCTCTTCCAGGGAATGTTCCAGCACTGCTCATTTGCTATTTAAGTCCATGCTTTACTGATATGAACCTTGACTGTTGTCAAATGTCTTGTCCTTCTAGCATTCCACCCAGGACCCTATGTTATGCTTGAGGTCCTTCTTGACTGTAATGGTTTCTCAGACTTGTTTTTGATGACCTTGACAGTTTGGGGGAGGACTGGTTAGGCATTTTGCAGGATGTCACTCAGTCTGGATTTGTCTGATTTTTCTCATGATTAGATTAAGCTATTGGGTTTTGAGCAAGAAGACCACTCAGTGAAGTGCCATTTTTACCACATTCCATCAAGGGTCCCTGCTATCAACATGACTTACCACCATTGATGTGGAAACTCGTCATCTCGAAGAAGCAGCGTTTGTCAGGTTTCTCCATTGCAACATCATATTTTACTTTCCTCTCTCCCATACTGTACTCTTTGCAAGGAAATCACAATGCATAGCTCACAGGTAAAAAGTTGGGGTTACTCTCCACCTTTTTGAGGGTAGCATAAGAAATCATTTGGGATTTTGCTGCCCGGGGGGATTTGTCTTTTCTCTCTCATTTACTTATTTATTCAAATCATTTGCATCTATCAGTATTATCTCATGGGTTATTTATTCTTATCATCCAATACTAAGTTACTTATCTTGTTCCCACTTTGGTGATCGGGAGTTCTTTTAGTTGGCTTTGGGGTGACTTTGAGATGTCCCCATCGTTGTGTGTGTGTTTGAACACTTCCTGGGAATGCAAGATTTTCCTTGGTCATTCTGTCTTTTTCTTGCCCCAGGCTGAGAACCAGCCATTTCTGAAGGAGCCCGGGTTTCTTTTATTGTAGAATGGTATTAGAACTCCAGAACCAGGTACAGGAGAGACTTGTCATTTCTGGGATGTTATTGCTTCTTTGCCCATAGGGCTTATCTTTAATGCAAACATGTTTTGAGGAGACAGTTATGGCAGAAAGGTCCCTGACCTCTTTTGGGGACATGAGTCTGTACGTGTGCATGGAACTGTGTGTATGAATTTGAGAAGCCACCTTACTGTGAGCCTAAGTTTCCTCTGTGATACATAAAAAAAATTCAGTGGTCTCCTTCCCACTGACTTTACAGAGCTATAGTTAAAATCTGGAGAGTTCATTATTTGAAGATAGTTTGTGAATTGAATATTTCTACACAAAGATTCTATTTTCCTCATCCCAATACTTTCACATACAGTACTTTGCCATTTTAGTTTGACCAAAGATTTCATGTATTTCCTGGTATCAGATCCTAAAAACCAGCATTCAGTTACTTTTGTTGTCATTTTAGTTTGACCAAAGATTTCATGTATTTCCTGGTATCAGATCCTAAAAACCAGCATTCAGTTACTTTTTAAATAATAAAAACTTAATTATCATTTTTGACCTTTAAACTTATTTGATAATATATCTATTGGAAATTTTGCTTATGATAAATATGTTGACTATTTTTCTGGAATCATTTTCCTTTACTCAAACCTGTATTTTAAGAGGCTTAAAAAGGAGTCAAACAAGTGAGATCTCAATCAAGGAGTAATTATAGTTCTGCCCAGTGGTTGTGTCAGAGTAACTTGGAAGGTCTTTGAACCTTCGTTCTCAGCAGGCTCCCCTCCCACACTGGATGAACATGCAAAGTGGAGACAGTCTACAAAATAGGGACCCAACTGTGTCCCCACCCCTGCCCCACTGTAGAAATTCTGTGTCTGCCAAAGTGTATAGCCAGAAGGTTTATTTACCCTCCAATCTGTGCACTGGGAACAAAGCAAGACTAAATCATGCTTTCCCCATGCTCTGTAAGCTGCAAGCTAGGAAGCCTTTGCATTGTATGGAATGTGGTAGAGCTCTCGGTAATTTTAAAACAGATTCTCCAAGGCAACTAATTTGAAAGGGTACTGCAAAATCAAATCAAGCCCTTTCTGTTTGACATCCCTTGGGTAAAGCAACTAGATGGTATGTATCTATATATCTCTATATATGCACGCACACGCACATTGGGCACAGTGGAGCTTACAAAGTTTGAGGACAGAAGGCTCAGCCCACAGCTGTCAGTCTCTGGGTATGGCTCCCTGGCCTGGCGATCCTGTAGAATAACCTCCAGCTGTGGGCTAGAAATGATGTAGAGGAGGCGGTGAACCATCTCAGCATGAAGGGAGACATATTTTGCTAGTGCTGCTTGTTTGTGCTGCTTATTGGAATTTTAAAATATGGTCCAGGAAAAGGAGCCTCTGCTCAAGCCTGGTCACCGATGATACTGAGATTTTGCTTCTGAGCTGGGTGCCGGCTTCTGAGCCGGTGCCTGTCTGACTTTGCCTGAAGCTCGGGCTCTCATCACACCTGTTTAAATCAGTTTATTTGCCTTTCCTTTTAATTAAGAGCTAATGTCAGAGGGAGGAAAGAAAGAAACACGCAAGAAAGATAGCGGTCCATTGTGCTATGTACATGAGGCAGAGATGCTCACTTTGAAAATGAGAATTATTTCACTCTAACAGGATTTTCATTTGTTATAAATAAACCAGCCGAAGGTGAAATAACCAGGGAATGAGAAGTCGGGGGGTGGGAGTTCAGACTGCTTGACAGTGTGTTTATTTAGATGAACAGCCCTGGTATTTCAAGTCTGGCGTGGGAAGGAGGCCGCCTTATTGCTTTGGGAAGAGTTCCCTATGGGCTGTTGGTCTTAAACACAGTTTAAGAGTGCTGCATAACGGGAGCTGTGCGCATCTCAAATTCAATTTGTTTCTAACCAGCTAAAGCACTATTTAACTTTGTTCAGTAAGTAGGAATCAGGAGCATGATTGGCTAATGTTTGACTTCCAGTTGGCCTAATGAGATTTTATGAATATCAATATTGCTACAGCATCATAATGTATTTGCTAGCTCTGCATGGCAGTGAAAAAAATATTGCTGTCTATTAGTCAAATGACTTGGTTTCATGGCCCCATGGTGATTATTCCAGTTTCCCTTTGGTGAGCGCAGGACAATTGCTTCTTCATTTTTGGACAAGTCGGTCTATTATTTTAATTGATGCTTAGTTTGCCCACATCTAATGTCAGTCAACGGTAGTTAATAGGCTCTGTTATAACACCAAAGTGCTGATATTTTAAGCGTTGTTGGTGAAGCCCACCAGGCTGTATGTTCAGACCTGCTCTGTGAGTTTGCATTAGTCATTCCACACTGGTGCTGAATTTATGTTGTTAAATTCATTTCAGCCATTGAGACTTGACAACTAATTTTGGATAAGAATGATTGGAATTGATAAACTCTCTTATTTTTGGAAGTGGCTGTTTTTCAAAACAAATCTTTTATCTAGTATGGCACATAATTTAGTAGAAACACACAAATCGGCTTTGTTGTTGATCATGAGGGTGGAGGAAGCATTCAAATCATCAGAGCCTTTATTTTTCAAGAAGGATTCAAAAAATTTTGTGTGAGGGCCATGATGCTCACCCCAAATAATACACATGTGGCGATAATGTGTGAAATATTAATTTTTTGAAAGGGAGTTGTGAAGAACACAACTGAACTGGGTGTCTGTTTTCTACAAATCTTATATTATTGCTCATAGAAGAAAACTACACACTTGGACATTTCTGGTGTGGCAGGAAAGTCTGATGAAGATGTTAGTTCATTTCAGGAGAGCCTTCTCCTATAGGAAAAGCTCTTTATTTCTGTAGTCCACTTAATTTTTGCAAGAGCTCTGTGATGTAGATAATATTAACTTTGTTGTCCAGCTAAGGAAATAGCTTTGGTGAATTTGAATCCCTTTTCAAGACCAATTGCTAGAATATGGCTGAGCTAGAACTCACGTCCAGATGACCCTGGTTGCAAAGCCTATGTCTTTTCATGAAAGTAGAAGTTCATGATCGAATGGGTCCTATCAGTTTTGCTCACCTCTCTGTCTCCCGGTGCCCAAGGCAGTGACTGGCACTCAGTGAAATGACAGCTTTCTTCCATTCCTTTTCTTGCCCCTTGACTTACCATCTGAACCTCTGCAAACTACCCCCTTATTTATGCCCTTCACATTTTATGGCTAACTGACTCAATCCTTCCTCTCATTGTAGTCTCAGCCAGTTGCTCAGTTGCCATTACCCTTTCCAATAATCCCCTTTTGGCATCTTACCAAACCACACTAATGGGTTCGATGCTGTCAGTTCTATTGTCCAGGTTAGAAATCGGAACTTAAGGTTAAATGGTTTTCCATAGGCACATATTTCTTCTTGTCTGGATCTGGTGTCAGATTCCAGATGTGTCCTACTCTAAAACCTGAGCTCCTTTTTCATGGAATCTGAGCTGGGTCTTGGAGACAGGGGTCGAACTGGGTTGAGCTGGACATTCTCAGCGAGGGCTGGCTGGGTTAAAAAGCCTGAGCAGAAGCTCAGAGGTCTGAGAGTATGTGACTAGTCCTGGAAAGAGGGACTTGCTTGCCTTGAATAAAGTCATTGGAATCCTGGTGTTTTAGGTTTGTTTGCCAAAGGGAGGACGGGGCTCGTCTAACAATGTTGCCGACAATTGTAATCCTGAATCATGTTCTATCTCATTTAGGACTGGCCATTGGAATTGGGAACCATTAGTTGAAGGGTGGTCTAGCTCTTCGACAAATACCTTTTCTGATCACTCTATAGTTAGCAACTATCTCTGTGATATTTTGCGGGACCCACACCCACACCTTTCCTGTTGTTGCCTGCCTTGGGGCAGAGGGGAAGACTGGCTGAGTTTCCATTCTAAGTTTTTATCTAAGGGCACACACAGCAAGATAGGCTGGCTGGAACAACGTGGCTGTCTCCCACTCTGTCTTCTGCCTACTCCTCCCAGTGAAATCTTGATTTTTTGGCATTTGAGGGAGAACACTTGACAGATCCAGAGATACTCAAAAGTCTATTCCCTGATGAAAGAAAGGGTTCAGTTTTTCTCCCCTTGTGCTGTTGTTTAAGTTTCAGGTTTCTGTCTAGGGAGCCTCTTGAAGTTAAGAAATTAGACCACAAACAGTGTCACTGCTGAGCTCCTGTGACAAAGTGGTAGAATATGAAAGCCCTGCCGTATCAAGCTTGTCAAATGTTTATTTTAGATCATGCAGCAAAGGAAAATCCTGAGCTGTGCTGGTCTTGCATTGCTAGACGGAGGGAAGCAGGGACGTTCTGACTTCACATATGTTCTCATCTACAAAGGCTTAGGGTGTAGGCCATTTGCTCACCTGTAAGTTACCCAAGCTCTTCTTTGTGCCCACATGTTGGCTTCGCTATTGTCATGAGAATCATTGGCCTTCACTGTTGTTCTAGACAAATGGTATTATCCACCTGCGTCTCAGGCATGAAGGAAAAGGTTGCCTAGGAAATAATTTTAGCTCTTCCTATTCCTCTATGCAAAGCCTTTACCTCTGCAAGTGCCTTGAAAACATGGTGGAGGATGTCTTAGCTGTCCAGCACCTTTTCTCTTCCATGTCACAAAATTAGCACCTGCTATGTGCTAGAATCTTATCTAGACCTGAGGATTTAGTCACAAACAAGATAGATAAGGCCCTTGCCCTCCATAACCTTTCAGTTTACTGTTCTGAGGAGATGCTTGTCAATTCAAAGAGCTTTCTGCACTCACAAAGCTAATCCTTTTCTACTCTTCTGAGCATCGGGTAGCACAGTGAACTCTTCCTGCCCTTCTGTTCAATCAGCTCAAAATTTATTAACCTGAAGAGTTTGTTTGGCTCAGCAGAGCTGGAGACTTGGGTGCATTTTTATAAATGATCTATTTCGATCATTTATAAAAATCTTAAAGAAGCCCAATATCAGGGTAGCCTCTGGGACTCCTTTTTTGTACTCTGTCTTATTTTAAGGTGATTTACCTGACACGGGTTAGGTATATGGTATGTGTTCAATAAATTTCTCGTTGATTCATTGACCCCTTTTCCTTGTCAGGCTAGTTCCCACCATCTCAGGATGACTCAGTGTTTTCATGGCCCTGGGTCTGAAATATTGTCAGGAGTCTTTTTTGAGGCTAAATAAACCATCTGAATTCACTTCTACTGCTTCCCACACTTGCCTTCTCAGAGGAATACATGATCAAGCAGAGCTGAATTGCTCGCCTCCTACTTCAATCCTATTCCTATCCTCCCCTTGCTTTTGCTGCCTTCAGTGTTCAGTCATCTGAAAACGTTGATTCTAGGAGTTTGCCCGTCTCAGAATGAAATGGAGTAAATCACCTCTTCCGGGGCCTGGGAGGCAGCCTCCTACCAACTCTGCAGCCCATTGGACACTCATAGTCAAAATCTGAGTATTTTGTTCAGGGAGTTCCCAACTTACCCTTGAGTTCAAAGCATGTTCATCAATTACTCCTTTCTCTCCTCCCCCTCCAGCAGTGGAAGATACTCACTCATGCAAATATTACGTGCCAGGATCTGTTTAATGTGCAACGAGCAAAGATTGCAGTGCTAGGGGGAACTTACATCCTAGTAGAGGAAAAGACCATAAATAAGCAAACACATTTCAAAAGTGATCATTTCAGACTGCAGTGGGGACTCTTGAAGCAAATAACTCGGGTGAGGCGATGGAGACATGAGGCCGGGGATGGAAGAAGCTGATACAGACAGCATCTATTCTTTGAGAGGTCACATTGAACTGAGCATGGCATGATGAGGAGCCAGAGACAGGATGATCCTGAGAGACAAGGCTCTTGGCAGAGAAGACTAAGCATGAGGGCTGTGAGATGGAGGTGCCTCGGTGCTTTATCAGGAATTTCTGGGCAAATTTCAACTGGACAGTTCAAATCATAATATCTGAAGTGCACACTTCTGCTTTATAGTTTTAATAATGAGTACTATTTTTGAATCACCAACTAATGAGCTCCACGCTCCACATTCATTAACAATAGTTACTAAAATATAAGCCAAATCAGGGCTGAGATACTCAGCTCCTCTGCTCAATAATGTGTCTCACTCACACATAGAAAATGTTCAGTAAATATTTGTAGTCTGAACAAATCCTTACTACCACCTGCCCCTGCAGCGGGAATAGCACCTCCCCTCACTTAGAGATTAGGAGATTAAGACCCAGAGAGATGAAAAAGAAAGAAGACTGGAAGTTGAGCTCCAGACTGTCAATGCTTTTCTCAGTGAGCTCTCTCCCACCACCCCCCCAAGCTTGGTCTAGTACATTCTACCCGCCTTCTTCCAGAGTCTAATCTTGTTAGCTTTCCTCTGAGTCAAGACTGAGGCAGAGAGTTAATTTAGCTGTTCAGTCTTCCCGGTTCATCAGGAGTGGTCCTTCCACCGCCTGATCATTATGTGATCCCACTGATTTCCGAGCTAACTTGCTGTCTTTGATAGGGGCTCAGATCTTTTCAAAGAGCCAGACCTCAGACTCTGACTGCCAAAGATTGCCCTCTAAGAGGTTTTATGTAAATCATGGATTTGGAGCATGGTTCATGTGCTCTTACATTCAGGTGAATGTAAAGGAGCAGAGAGGAAGGGAAATCATGTGAATTAGATACCTGCTACATGTCCTTTAGTGTGGACATTTGTATTTTATGCACCGATCATGATTTAACAATTGGTGATTATATAGCAGAATGATGCTGTGCGTTGGTCCGGGGTTCAGGCAGATCTGGATGAAATCCTGGGCCCTAGCCCTTAGATCCTGTGTGATTTAGAAAAATTACCTCAGCTCCCTGTTCTTTAGTTTCTTAGTTATAAAATAGGCCTAATATTACCTATTCTCTAGGCTTATTTTGAGGATTAATAAGATTTGTAAACACTTGCTCAAAGGCAGCATTCAGTGATGTAACATAACAAATGACTATACTTTATTGAGTCTAAGATGCCATATATTAAGTCCCATTATTTTATATACCACTAGAAAAGATGCTGCCAATTTAACTATCATATACTATAAATCTCAAGATATATTATAATATTGGAGATAGTAACATGTTGGGAAATATGCATCTTGGAATGGATGAAACATGGTGTATGTTATAGGTTATATAACCATTAATAATGAAAATAAATTAACAAACTACCGAAGCATCTGAGGCAAATCATTGGCCATTGTTTGTCAAATGCTTTAGGAATCGAGCAAAGCCACCTTTTTTTATAGCCTCTCTCAATTATTTATGACCCTCAAAATCAAAAAGATTTCCTGACATCAAGTCAAGCTGTCCCACAATAATTTCAGCCAGCTTCTGCTTATTTATTCCACTCTGCAGCTAATAAACAAGTGGTCAGTGTCCCCAGAACACTTATTCATCTGCTTGTTAACTTACAATTTAAATGCCCTTCTTTTAGACTAATTACAATATAATTATCTAGGCTTGCAAAACATCTCACCAATATAATGTGGATGAGTTCAGGGAATTAAGAGACTTTAGAAATTTGCTATTCATTCATTCAACAAATATTTATGAGACCATAATATGTGCCTAGTAATTTTAAAACATTGGGAGTAGGACTGTGAGCTGTACAAAATCCCCTCTTTTGGATTTTGGGGAAGACAGATAGTAATGAGAAACAAATAATCTTTCTAGCCATGATGAAACCTCTGATAAAAATGCATTTTAACCTGGGAAGGTTACTATTGAGCAGTAACCAGCATCGGGGGAAGGAAGAATATTCTGGCAGGAGGTAACAATTATTGCAAAGACCCTTAAGGAAGAAATGGACATGGGTTATTTACAAAATAGCAGGAAGTAGAGAATGTAGTAAACACAGGGGAGAGGAGTGGAAGGAAACTGGAGAGTAGGCAGGGGCTAGATCATGGTGAGCATTGACTGGATTAGGATGAAGAAGGAGGAGTTTATTCTAAAAGTAAAAGAAAATGAGGGGAAGATGATGGTCCACTAGTTTGGGGGATAATGAGATCTAACTTTCTTTTTCTTTTTTTCTGATTTCTCTGGTTACATAGTAGACAGAGAATTGTGGGGTGGGGAATAGGGAGCAAGAACTGAAGGAGGAAATTAGTTGGAAGGCTGCCACAGAGACCCAGATTAAATAAAAAATGGCAGGGGTAAAGGTGGAGAGGGATAAAGGTCATAGAGGTGCAGTTGCAGAAGGTGGAGTTCTGGCATTGGAATTGGGAGTGAAGGCATATAAACTATCAATACTGACTCCTAGGCTTTGGGTGTGAGCCACAGGTTAGGTGATAATGCCACTTACTGTGTTGGAGAAAAGCCAGGAAGAGCACATTCAGGGAGACACTGTGGTCAGGTCACCACTGAGTGTCCATTAGTCATCCAGGTGGTGTGGTCAGTGGGCAGGTATGTGATCAGGAGCTCAGAAGGAAAGTCTTGTCAAAGGTATAAATTTGAAAAATATCAGGTAAGATTTCCCAGGAGAGGATGGGGATGGAATTTGAATTAGATGAAGAGAAGGATCCCACAAAGAAGAGTCACAAGGGTCCTTCTCCCTCCCTACCTCCCCACCCTCCCCCCCTCCCCCCCCCCCCACCCCGCCCCGGGAGGGGAGCTGATACTATGAGACACTGAGGACTGGCTTCTAACTGCAGAGTGGTGGAACCATTTAGGGTGGGAACTTGGTAGAAAGAGACATTTTAATATTGGCCAAAGGAGCAAAAACAAACACAGAAGGGCCTTGTGACTTGACCAAGGGAGCAGAGCTACGAAGTGATAGACCTGGATTTAAACTCAGTGATCTTTTTTTTTTTTTGGTTTCTGTGTCTTTATTGCTGTTATTGTTATTATTATTATTGTTCTTATTCCTTTCATTGATCCTCCTTTGGTTCCCTTATGTTCCTCCTAAG
>JAGFMF010011878.1:1145376-1210133 GCA_019455555.1 Galemys pyrenaicus
TCTGTTTTTGGGCATTTAGGTTGTTTCCAGGTCTTATCTATTGTAAAGAGTGCTGCTATAAACATAGGGGTGCAGGTATTCTTTTGAATCAGTGTTTTTAATAAAAAAAAGGAAAAAAAAACAAAAAAAAAACAAAACCAAAAAAAACATGCAAAATCAGGGTAATAAGACATGAAAGTAAAATATTGGTATTTTTATATTAAAGTAGTTTAACATATTTGAAAAAAAAATAAACTCAGTGATCTTGACTTCCACAACCGGGTTCTTAACCATCATACTCAACTGCGTTTTATGGAGGATCCTTGCAAAGCTTACCTTTAAAGGGAGGGGCATAAAACCAATGTTCAGAGGTATCAAAGAGCTGCAGGATAGGAACCTGGCATTGGCTTAGTGGACAGGTATCATGGTCAGCTTCACATGGGTGACAGTGCCATTTTGAAAGAGGCCAGAAGTCATAATGAAAATAAATGCTGTTTGGAATGGAGTGAGCAGGCAAAATTCATTTTCTCCTTTTTCCTTTCAGGTAGCTCTGGGCAATAAAGGCCACCAACCACTATTCAAATCTGATTAAACAAAAGTTTTTTTAAAAAAAGAAAAGGCAGAGAAAAGACCTCAAGAGCAAGTGGCAAGCTTAATCTTTGGTATTTAGAATGATGAAGAGAAGCAATATGTGAAATCCACTTAAAATATGATTTCATGTTCTAATATACATTTTGAATTTATGGGGAACTGACTTCTGCCATTTATTCAGAGAGCAAAAAAATGCATATGCTATGCAGCTGAACTTATCATACCATAATGGGACACCTCGCATTTTTCACAAGTGATTGATCTTCCCCACCCCTTAACAGTCCTTTCCGAACTGTTACAAAAAATGGAATACATTTCAAGCTTCTCTTGAGTTGAATTGAGCAGAAAACCAAAGAAGCCACTAACACTTGCCAGCTTTAGTAAGAAAAAGAAAAGAGGTAGGGGTGGGAATGTGTTGCCTTCACTTTATGAAAAAGGTAGAAAACTTCAACTGGGAGAAACACCTGGGGGTGGATATGTTAATTGGAATATTCCCTACTAAGGTTAAAGAGAACTTAAACACTGTTTGAAGCCTATGCTATATATCCCAAAATACATACTGAACCAGGAGGTAAGGAAACTGGGTTTTATTTCCAGCTGTGTCGCTGATTTGAACAAGTTGTTTAACCTGTCTGTAGAGCTCAGTTTATCCATCTTCAAAATGAGAAAAACAGCGTTTTCTTATACCCAACAGAACCTGAAACCAGGTTTTCATATTCAAAGCTCAGGGTTCTATTTAGATTTGAGTTTTAAGATGAGGGAATCTTCTTTCAAAAAAAAAAAAAAAAAAGCCGGAATCCTGAAAACAGGAAGAAAGAAAAACAGGTGGGTGTTGGGTTCTGACAAGTCTTTGTTTTGCACATTCTCCTCTAGACATACAGACCCCAGTGCTACTTCCTGCTTCTAAGCTCCCGGTGGAATTCGTAACTTGCACTTCTCCAGTAGGGTGTGCAACTCCTGGGGGTTTGCTTTCAGTTCCTAGGAACTCATGCCGCTTGGATCAAACTGGAACAACTGGGCCCCCTGTTTGCCATTGACCCTTGGGTCGCACTTGCCTTAGTATTTGTAATGAGATCATCAATTTCTTGGAGGTGCAAAAAGTGACCCATCCTAATTGTCCATATTCTCCTTGTAGTTTTGACAGTGGCTGTTGGGTCTGGAGTATGTCCTTTTTGAAAATACTTCATTGATTGGTTTCTCAAATGCACCCTAACATTTTTAGCCTCTACCTTCTGCAAAATGTCTTGCCATATAATTGCAAATGCATGATTGGATTTAATACAAAAGTCCATTGAGGTAGCAGTAAACTTCGTACCTACAGATAAATGGTGGTTCAAAGGCAACAACAAGGGAGCCTCTCTGGTGGCGCAAGGGGTTAAGCCACAACACTATGAAGTTATCACCAGCCACAGCAGCATGAGTTTGATCCCCAGCCAGGGAGCTGACCCACATGGTTCAGCAGACTGCTGCTCCCCTCAGCAGTATATTTCAGTAGATCTGCCTGTTCTGCTCCCCACTTTGTCTCTGGTGAATCCTCTGACCCTCTGCACTTCTGGCCTGTACCTCAGTTCTTGTATGCATAAATAAATCTTTTTTTTAAAAAAAGACAACAATCACGCAAAGCTAACTATGTCATAACAGTCACTGAGCAAAGCCCAGACTCCTTTACTGCATCTTACTGGTTTTTGCTTTCTGGGCCTGGACTACCTTTGCCCCATTCAATGGGCAAGTGCCTGTGGGTATCTGGTATGTTGCTCAAGACTTAACACTCACATGAGAGGCTCCCTACTGTGCTCAATGTGTGAGGGTTTCTTTTTTCATTTGAGTCAGTCACTTTCTTTATTTCTTTGGGACTTGAGCTCACCCTGCTTTTAGTAATAAATATTGGTTTCCATAGCTTGTCTTGCTTTCTGTTTGCTGAGTGCTTCTTGAGGGCAAAGTCAAGAGCTTTCCTCAGTTTGGAATTTCCAGTTCTTAAGGGCCTGCTTCTTCATTCCTTCCATCCTTCACATTAGGGGTGGTGATGGTGATTAGCCACCTTATCCGTCACCTGACCTATGCCCATGGGACAATGTGATACTTGAAAGCAGAGATAGTGTTTCTAATCAGGTTAACTAGTTACATATTTGGAGTTTTATTCAGGAGCCAGACCACCATGACTTGCAAAAGACTCACTCCATAGCAATCAAGTGAGTAAGACAATAAAAATGTTCAGATTCTATGAATATTAGAAGAAAGTCACTTGTTAGATTATTTGACTTGACAGGCATTTTTGGAGCATCTGTGGTGTGAGGCTGTCATATCCTGGATCTGGGCTGGGGGGGTGGGATTTGAAGAGGGTGAAGCCCAGTTCTTGCCCTGCAGCAGCTCACGGTCTGACTGGTGAGCTGGCTGTATAGACACATTCATCATTGTGGAGGAATGCAGCTGTGAGATCACCAGGTGAGGGGAAGCTCATCATGTAGGTGTTGACCCTGGGCAGCTTCCTGGAGGAGATGGCATTCAATTTGCGCCTTGAAGTGTGAAGCAAATTAAAAATAACAGCGATGATCAATTTTAAGTGTCTTAATGGGAAAAGTGGTGCTAGAGTTTGTCTCTCTGGATTCTGTGTCTTTATTTCACAATTCTCCTTTTTAGAAAATTTGACTTTTCTGAGATAATTTGTTCAGTGTTCACTTCTTTCTTCCTTATCCCTCAGGTATTTCCTAATGTTACCCTGCACTCATCCACCCCAACCCTAGCATTTCTCTCTGGAACCCATGGTTCAGTTTGGTTTCAATTTAAATCTTTGGTTTCAATTTAAATCTTTGGTTTCAACCTTTTTTTCCAGGCTTGTAGTGATAGAAACCCTGTAGTCCAACTATAAAATCAGATCAAACCACTTCTATTGATCGAGTCACCAGCAGCCTCTCGAGTGTGGCACAGAAAATGTCATAATTAGCTTTTCATGGGAATGAAGAACATGGAGATCTGTTTATAGCATTTTATGAAATTTTTATGGACTGGAGTGTGATTGACATGTTAATAAACAGCAGGAAAATATTTTGGTTTGCTTGCTAGTTATCCTCATATTTCCTATTGGAAACCTGTTGTCAACCAGCGTATGTCTTCATGCCCAGTGTACACACGTCTGCTGATAATTGCTATTTATACTTCATTTAGAAAGAAATCCTGGAGGAACATTGGAACACCAATCTGTACCATCTAGTTTAATTTTCATTCAGTTCAAATTTTCCAGTTGCTAAAAGGAGGGGCAGTGCTAATGCTTGATTTTTTTCCCCCTGAAACATACCACAGTTTTGAGATATTATTTAAGTGATTTTTATTTCTAAGTGCTGGGAGCCTGGCAAAAATCAGCGCATTGTCAGTGCTGGTGCAAATTCTGATCTCTGTATGAGGTTTGTTTCAGTTTACCAGTGCCCTCGTTCTCTTCCACGTGACTACATAAACAGAGTGATCGTATAATCAGTGTTTTCAGAGAATACTCTATGCTTCTCTTCAGTACCTTCTCCACATCAGCTCATTTTGCCTCCTGTATCCAAAATGTCTTTCTGAAATCAGAGTCTGTGCTATTATTACTGTTGCTAACAATAGCTCATGTCCACAGCAGGGAAGAACAATTAACAAATTCATGAATTGTGTTTGTTTACATGTCTGAGCTTAAGGCTAATTATTTAATTAATGTCTTCTGTCTAGAACAGAAGTGTTAGCTCATGGAATTGTTGCCGAGTGGCATAAGGTAAGATCTGAGAAATTTCAACTTACCTGTGACACATAAGTCAAACACTCATTGAAGACCTAGAGTTAAGGTAGGAGTATTTTTATCTCCACTGCTAACTTTGGGAAAGCATAGTAAAGAGTTCATTAATGAAATTAGTTAATGCCTTTTGCAGTCATTAGAAAGTATTTCAGAGCTATGACTAATCATTATCATCATCATAATGACTGGCAAACTACTAAAATATCTCCACAAAGTCTTTGTCATATTAACTGCTGTAATAATGGGCAAAGATAGCTGCTGATGGTTGTCAGCCTCAAAGCCCCATTTACTTGGTGCCTCTTGTGCGTGCTCCCATAATTCCTTATATTTCTCACATGAGGATTTGCTTTTCATCGTGTAAAAAGGCACCACTCTCTCCATGGGAGTTAACTTACATCCTGGCTTCCCACGGTCTCTCACAGTGTTTCACACACTTCAGGTGCTCCATAGATGTTTGCATGAGTAGAAGGCCATTTTTCAGAATTCCATTGATTTTAGTACCAGCTAAGACAACAGTTTGCCCTTAGAATAACTTCTTTTTAGAATTTAAATACAGACAGAAAATTAAGACAGTTACAAGGCCTTTGTAGTGAATACATTTTTAAAAAATTTTTCTTTATGTCTGGGGGAAAAGTGACTTAAGAAGATAAGTGTTGAAGCATCTAGTCATTCACTCACTTGAGGAGTAATGTTTTTCTTTGGTTTCCTCAACAAAAGATCAGCTCTGACACCTGGACCTTCTCTCCCCCCTGCCTCATGACTTGTTTTAACAAATCAGGAAAATGCTCTCTGAGACCACAGACTCTGCCTTGAATTGAGTTTGATTATTCCAGCTACACTTGTTTGTTTCTGCATTCCATGCATTGCTGGGTATCTTTTAGAGGCATATATGTATATGGGACTCTATGGGGTCAAAATTAAGAGTATGACGTCTGAAACCATCTGATGTCCATTCATTAACTCCATGGTATATATGTTGTGTCACTAACCACTCTGCGCCTTTGTGTTCCCATATCATTATGATCTGTAGACTAGGGATGGTAATAACCATAGAAATAGATAGTAACTCTATTGATAGGGACATTGTGGTGAATAAGTTAATTAATAGACCTCACGAACATCAAGAACTTGGCACAAATATGTGCTGTTGATATTAATGATTGGATTCCACCAAATTTATAGGTGAAGATCTTAAACCCCAATGTGACAATGTGTATAGGTGAGGTCTTTAGGAGGTGATTAGGCAGAGAGCCCCCAAGATTCTTATAAGAAGAGAAGACCAGAACCACCTCTTTTTCTATTAGCTGAAGACACAGCAATAAAGCATCCTATGCAAACCTGGAGGAGGACCTTGATCTTGGTTCTAGATCCCAGCCTCTAGAACTATGTGGAATAAATTTCTGATGCTTAAACCACCCAGTCTATGGTATTTTGTTACAGCAGTCTGAGCTGACTTGGAGTTTCTGCTCTCAGGCAACATATAGACTTGGGGAAGAGGTGAGGAGGCATGAAGAAGGGCCAGGTAGGGAAATTCAAAGGTTAACTGACATTAATTAGATGACAAGAGAGATGCTTTGCTGGCAACAAGAATCATTAGGAACTTAGGGGAGACAGTGCTTGTAATAGAAACTTAGGAATGGAAGTTTTATTTCCCAAGTTGTATAGTTTTATAAATGAATGGCAAATCAATAAAATTAAATTTAAAAAAATGGTGGGGATCCCACTTTTGTGCAGATCCCAGAGCTGGGGAATTGCATGTGGAATGCTACGGTAGTGACAAAACACCAGTCATGTTTGTGTTATGAAGGAGATTTGTGGGAATAGAGAGGAGAGGTGGTGGACAGGCAGTGGGAAATTAGGATGGTCAAATTTGGATGCAGCGTCCAGCCATTGTGTGATACCTAGGTTAGCTGAAACTGATTTCATATGAGTCCCAACTGTGACTATGACTTTGGGCATGTTGATACAGCTTTCGAGTGTCAGAGTCCTCATCTATCAAGCTGGCACACTCTTCATAAGTCATTGTGCCTGGCTTCTCAAAAGATGCCTGCAATTATCCTGTCTCCTGTGTTCAGTGTACTGGGTTCTTGCAAATGAGGAGTTACACTCCAACAACTATCTTTGAGAGTTAACTGGCACAGGAAAAGAAAGGACCTCTTCATTGTAAAATTTCAAAGGAGTCAGGCTAATTGGGTGGGTCAAGCCCTCTAGTTTAACGGAAGGGTTTAGTTTGCGTTGATAGGTTTTCTTCTGAACATCATTTAATCAAAAGCTAAAGCATGAGGTCTCATTCTTGCTCCCACGAGAAGAACAGAGGCTTCAAAGTCACCAGAAATACTTGCTAAGGGAAGTTTGTAGAAGAATAATACATTAATTGACATTTGTATAGAGTGCCCTTTCTTGTTCCACCCACTTGTCCTTTCTGCATTGCAAATCCCACAGCGAGTTGGTCTCCACTGACCTTCTTACTCAATAGTTCACAAGCACACCATCCTGGGAGCAATTTTTAACCACAAAACACAGTGTGGTGTCTCGCTTCAGTTCGTGACTGAGGATGAAATAAGATTCTCTCCTCTTGTTTGTACTCTTGATTTGTTAGCTCCTTATTGATCAAAGAGCACAATGCACAATTTGTTTTTCATCTTAAGTAAGGATATTCTGTATCTGTCATAGTGTCTATGAGTTATTGATTCACTATGATCAGTAAAAACTCTTTTGTCCCTAAAGTTGCAGGCACTGGGACTTCCTGAAGAGTTTGGGAAGGATAGTCATCCATCCCATTCAAAATCAATGACTTTCAACTTTTCCCTTGAGCTTTGCTCTGAGTTAAGGAAGAATTAAATTTAGATTTAGATAAATATATTCAAGGCTAGGAAGGCCCTTCCTAATTTTTTTTCTTCGTAACTGGCTTATTGTAGGAGGATCTGTAAATACATGTAATTGCTAGGCAGAGCTTCTATTCTGCTCAGTATTTTCCCCCCAATTTATTGAGTAGTGGGAATCCTAGCATTTCCATCCCAGTTGCTAGTGCATTTAAAAACCATGTACATCTATTGGAGCATTAGAGGAAGCTTGTCTGAGCTCTTGCAACCTGCTCAGCTCATTCATATCAGGAAATGTGTGTAAATTGTAAAATATATGAAACCCAAGCCTTTAATGGCAGCAAATTGATTCCCGAAATGAACAAAGCAAATTAGTAATAAAAATGGTAACCCAACAGACCTTTTTGCTTTAACCTCAGTCTAATTCTGTAGACACAGCTTCTGTTGTATCATTACCAATTTTCTTTTCTTAGCAGATTTTCATAAAAGATGCTATATATTAAAATCTTTTTAAAACTTTAAAATCCAGCAACTCATTAATATTGTTTACCTTGGTTTTATTTTAGAAATTTTGGCTGTAGGAGCCAATACTAAATTATGGAAATATATATAACAGATGACCTTTATCATTATTCTTTATTTTGCATGCAAGATAAAGAAAGCTAGTGATAACCTGTGCTCATATAGAAAACTCAGGATCAGAACTATTTTATCCGTTATTTCCATGTAATTGGGAGCATTCTCTTAGTATTTTGCAATTTTATTTTTTTTCATTCAGTGAAGTGTACTTTTCTCCCATTTAAAGATAAGTGCAATAATAATGTTAATGGACCTGGTGAAAGGGGAGCTCAACCAGAAATTAATATTTGGACACAGCATGATCTGAACATACTCTTTGATGCTACTGTGCTTGTGAAAATTTTGATTGATAAATCAAGTCCATGTGTTTACATTGCATTTAGAGTGGTAGTTCCTCTTGTGTCATTAATGGGTTGTCTCAGCTGCTGTTTGAGAATGTCCTTACTAGTGGAGAGGAAGTATTTTTCATCTGTCTTGACAAACATGTATCATGTCCATGTCTACATAAGAGCAGCATTTGTAATTTCATTTTCTTGTGTTGTACAGATAGCTTCAGCTTTGATATGGTGAGCAAATAATTATTTCTTGCCTTAGTTTGTTTGAACTTGGGATTCATCATAGACACATCAGCACCAGTTATGACCTTGAGTCCACCCAGGAGAGCTCAGCCCATTGGTTGCAACATTTAGTGTGGCAATTTATGTTCATCTACTGGTTTCTCTTCATCCTTCTTGGAGTTCTTCAAGATCAGAGACTGTGTTTTCTTCATCTTTGTCTCCTTAGAACCTGATAGAACACATAGTAGATTCTCCACAAACAGAGGAAGGAATTTCAGTTGATGCCAGTTGGAGTTAGTTATCACAACTGAGTTTGTAAATGGGATTGATCATTCGACTCCATGAGGTTCAAAGAGGACTTTAAACAATGTAGGATTAGAGGAGGACCATGAAGGAAGATTTAGATAGTTTTGACAATACAGACAAGATATCAAACATGTGAATCCATTGTGCCTTAGACTCAACGTCAGTATTCAAGCCAGAAATAGATTTGAGTGTAAGGAAGAAAAAGTCATACAGGTTAACTGAAGTAAAGGGTTTGTACATAGGAGGAGTGCAGGGATGGAGCAAACTCACAGGTCCAGGAAATGAAACTGGTCAGATCCCAGATGGGTTGGAGTTAGATATTTGCTAAGAGTGGAAATCATCTCTCTGTGTCAGAGAGGATGCGATCTGGCTTTTCAAGAGTCTCCAGCTGTACATCTCATTCCTGCTTCTCTCCAGGTCCACTGTATTTTGACTGTTTTCCCTTGTTAATTCTTGGGACAATATTGATTGACCCAATTAAACCATGATTTCTTAAGACCTCAGATTTCTGTCACCACAAACCAAGAGATGATGGTTTCTGTGGCCTTTATATAATCCCTCAAGAGAATTTGAGATGATTGGCCATTGGTCAGCCAGTGGGTTGGTTGACTGTGGCCCTGTGGTCATTTCTAGTCTGCCTAGTCAAGATTTGGTAAGGGGATAGGTAGATCCTATTAGAATGATTAACCCCTTTAGAAGGGGTTGTGGGTAGGGCTGGTGATGAAAGTTTCTCATTACAGTTGGGTTGGAGAACAAAAGAAGCCACACAGAGGGATCCTCTCAAGTGTTTAAGGTCTCGACATGTTCCCTGCACCAGAGGCCTGGAGCAAATGTTCCACATTGTGTCTGGTGCAGAAAGGTGAAAAGTAGTTCCTTTGCTGTGGTGATTTGGGCTACTGTTGAATCCTTCTTGAAGAGTTTGGTTTCTGGATAGAGTGTGAAGCCAATGACATGTGTGGTGTCTACACCACCAGAGCTCTACCTCCACCCTGGTCCTTTTTTTTTTTCTGCTTTTCTTCCCTGGGTTATACCTAGGGGTATAGGGAAGAGTTAGAACAGGAAATTTAAACCCAGGAGAGTCTACTCTTCCACCTCCAGGAGGGTAGCTAGTCTCCTTCATCAAATGCACCTAAGAGCAGAACATTTCCTTCAGTATTCAACAAATGTTTATTGAGGGATAACTCTGGGGTAAGTGTGTCCCATGCATGGGGACTGTGGTGGGTGGATATGTTCCTAACCTATGGGAACTTATATTTTCACTTACATTCTCCTTGAGGGCTTGGGAGAAAGACAGGCAATTAAAAGATAATAGACAATAAGTACTAAAGGAAAGCACCAGCAGGGAGTGGGTTGAGAGATACTGGGCATGCGGCTTTAACCATGGGGCCAGGGAAGAACTCTCTGATGAGGACACACTGTCAGAAGGTGCTAGTTCTGCTGCAGGAGATGCCCCTAGCACCCCATTCTCATGAGCTCCCTTCAAACACCATTGAGGTCAAATGCAAGCAGCTTGTCTGTTGATAATGGTTCATCTTTGAGAAGATACAGATGCTGGGTGGATCTTCACTATGGACTTATGTTTAGACCCTAGTGATGCTGTTCTTGCCCGGTGAGTGGGCAAAGACACCATGTGTAGGGCTACTTGGGGTTCTGTGAAACTCAACTCATGTAGACAGAGGAAAAAACCCCATGTAAAGAATTGAGACTCTTTGTAGATGCTTTGGTTCTTAATGTACTGAGATTTTGCTAAGGAGGATTTCCTGGCAGAACTGAGCTTCCCAGTGAAATGCAAATCCTCAGGAATACCTACACTTGGCTAGGGGCTGGCATACTTAGAGCTAAGTACTGAACCCATATGTATTCTGTTTATCCTTTGGATATAAATTAAATGCTGTTTTTTGCTGCAGCTTTTTGATGCAACATCCATGACATTTGTATTTTAATGGACTCATTATTATAGAGGTCCCCTTAAACTCAGTCTCAAACCTATTTGGTCACTAGGCTGCTTTTTGGGGTGTAATTCCACTTTGTTGTTCTAGGGGTAGGTATGAGAACACTCATCAAGCTGCCTGGAAATGTAAGGTTCAGAGAAAGCCACACATCCTGGTGGAAGTTTCAAGCACATTATCACTCACAGGCACTAATGACTCCGATAATGTAGTGAAGTTTAGCATAAATAGGCTCATCATTAAAGTTGATGGCAGAAGTATAAACAAGGCCCACACTATTAAATTTGCTATTTGTTCGTTATGCATCTGGAATTATCATCCTGTCTCGAGCTGTCTCATACTGGGCATTTCTAAGCCTAAGTAGAATATGGTATTATTTTGTTTTTCTGCCACTACTTTAATTTTTAACCTCTCCTCTCCTATTTATGGGATTTCCAAAGCTGATAATGACAGCTTTTGGTTTTTCCAAGGTGGTGGCTTCCCTTCTGATTACCAGGCTTTTCAGAGTACCATGATTTTCCAGGCAAAACTTGGCAATAGATTTAAGGAAGCAGATTAAGGATTTGAGGGTGTGACCTTGGCAACACACTGCCTTTGAGTCTTTTTGCCAAGATGTGTGGGGGGGCAATGTGAGAATCAGCATCTTCTGTTATGGAGGGGGTATTAGGCTCCGTGGTATAACTGGAGCAGGGGGGATTAGGAACCAGACTGCTGGGGTGAGTGACATTGGACAGGCACCTTTCACCTCCTTCCTTTATAATGTGGAGGCAATACAGGGGGGATCATGAGGGTTTGGTGTGCAAATCTTTATAAAGAGTTTAGACATGTGCCTGGTGTATACATATGTATTCAATAGACACTGACTTTTACATAAAATAGGTGTGTTTTTCAATGGCTGGAAAAGTATGGCGTATGGATGACATGAATTATTCCTAGCTCCCAAGAACCCAGAATTAACATAAAAAGGCACCAGAAACACATTTATTGCCCTCACAGCACTTGCAAGTGAAAACGCATGCAGCCCTGGACGAGAAGCGTAATAACACTGTTTGCCAAATGTCTACATCAGAGGAGAGCTCACATGTATTTAAACAGCGTTTCTATTTTGTGGGGACCTAGCTCTGCTCTTCTGTCTGGAGGAGCAGGCAAGAAAGGTTCGAAGGACAGGTGGATGGACAGGGAGAAAGTGGAGAGAAAGAAGATGAGGCCAGAGAGACAAAAAAGAGAAATGGTTGTCCTTTGCGGGAGACTCACCTCCTGCCCTGATTCTGCTGTCTGACCTGCTGCCTTTCCATGCAGCTCCAAGGGAGAGGAGCAGGCGCCCCGGGGCCTTACCTAAGCCAGCACTGGTGTGGTGACTGTGAACCCCTATTTAACTCTCTCTTTTAAAACTCTGCTGCAACATCGCTTCCCTTGGGAAGTTGTTCTGAAATCTCTCAAGTAGGCATTTCCTTATTTCATAAACACAGACCTGTGTTTACGTCCTGAGTGTTTCTCAGGGTGCGGTGTGTCCTGGTAATAATATACACCTTTCTGAAGTTGGACCATCAATCCTCTCTGGCACTGGAGAGGCATCAAATATCTGTGACTTTATGGTAATCAAAATAGTTAACATCTGTATACCTTATTTGCTTAAATACATGTTAATCATCATATGACTAAATTGTGCAGACACTTTCTTGGGATGTTCTGTATACTGTAATTGTTTGCATGTCTATCTCATCAAATGGGCTGCAGGTTCCTTTAGGAGAAAGCTTTGCCACCCCAATACCTTTACCTCCTAGCCCTATGCCAGTGCATCCCGTATGACCAGTAGGTGCTCAGTGAATATGAATATGGGTGTGAAAAACACATATATTCATTGTTCAGTAAAAGCATGCTAAAGAAAACCAGTTTAGCTGCTATTTTTGCTCGAAGCTTGTGGGAGAGTTGGAATCAGATTGCCAGGTTCCTGAAATTCGTCACTGGCTCTCCCCCAATTTGCTGTCATGCCAAGTAGGAGTTCTGCGATCCTGGTTTTGCCTCTCATTTGACTTAAGTCTTCCTGAAAGCAGGGACCATGTCCGTGTAATTTACAACTGTATTCCCAATACACTTGCTGCATATAATGCACGTTCAGTCAATGCTCATTGGGTGATTGAATGATCAAAACATCTGGTGCAGTTATATAACCATGTAAGAAATACACATATACGTCTGTCTATCTGACTATCAGTGTGTCTATCTGTCGGTATATCTATCTGTCATCTGCCTAATCTATCAACATTTATATGCTGTATAACAGTGTTTTGGGCAACTGTGGACCACGTTATACATCAGGGGTCCCCACAGAGCGACAGGCTCTATGTTTAGTAGGATGCACCATGTGGGTTTGTGTAATTATACTCAATGACATTTGCACAATGGCAAAAATTGTCTGACGACTCATGTCTCAGAGCGTTTTCCCATAGTAATATCACACATGAATGTAGTTTTGCCTATTTCCTGTTATGCATTTTGCCCCTCTTTCTAATTAGAATGTCATTTTGGAAGGGAAAGGCCTGTTTGTCCATCAGCAATATATCTCCAGTGCTTGGTCCACAGTGCGCTCTCCGTTTGCTGAATTAGTGACTGAAGGAATTAGGGAGAAGGGAACAGAAGTAACTCCTAACCTTTGCCATTTGTTGTCTCTAAAATAACCACTGTTAACATTTCTGGAGTACATTCTCCTGCTTGCAAAAGATATGTATGATGCATATATACACATTTAAATAAACATGGTTTCACTCTATGCTGACAGCGTTTTTAGCTGCTTTCCCCCGCCTCCCCCCCCCCCCCACATACATAACCACAGAATAACGTAAGAGTTTGCCCTTGTCTGCATGTTACTATTGCCAAGCACACTTCCTCGATTGTCCTACTATGCATGCTTTTGTCTTAGGACCTTCACACATTCTACTTCATCTCTCTGGAAAGCTCTCCTTTGGATAACCACCCTCACCTCCTTGTTCTACTTTTACCTTCTCTGTGAGATCTTCCCTGGCCACCCCCTCTCCCTTTTCACACTGCAACTCTAAGAACTTTTCTTCCTCTCTTCCTTGCTTACATTTTCTCCATGGTTCTTATCACAGTCTCATATAATACACACTTAAACGTATTTATTCACACTCTGCTTCCATCCCTCCAGTGTGAGCTCCATGAGGGCAGGGTTTTTGTCTGTTTTCTCCTTTGCACCTGTGCTAGCTAGAACAGTGCCAGAAACAGGCCATCACGGTTGGTCTCAGTAAATCTTTGCTGAATGACTCACTGGTCGACACCACCATTGTTGGTGACTGGACTGTATGGGACATGGTAAGTGAATTTGTTGAGTGGTGGTACCTACTGACTCTCGTAGACTAGACTAGTATTATGAAAGTTAAATAGTTCTTTGTGTGTCCTGGGAGAGGGATGTGCATTTGTTTTTTGGGTCATGGAAGATGCCAGGGTTTTTTTTTTTTAAGATTTATTTATTTATGCATACAAGAAGTGGGGTACAGGCCAGGGTCCAGAGAGGTGAGAGCATTCACCAGAGACAAAGTGGGGAGCAGAACAGGCAGTCTGACTGAAACACACTGCTGAGGGAAGCAGCGGGTGAGGCAGGAGAGGTCTGCCTTGCCATGTGGGTCCCTTCCCTGGCTGGCAGAAGGGATCAAACTGGTGCTGCAGTGGCTGCCATTTGCTTCATAGTGCATTGCTTAACCCACTGTGCCACCAGGGAGGCCCCGATGCCAAGGGTTTTGACCTGTGTGGTAGCAGACTTGATATCCTGATTAGAAGCATCCTCCCTCTCCTAGTGCTTGTTATTAGAAGCTATCAACTTGCAGTCTGGTTTCACTTAGGGAAACTAAATGATTCTTTCTCTGCCTTAGATGGCCACATTTAGATCCCAGAGCTAGAGATGCAGTCCCTTGTCTCAGGAGTCCAATTCAGCAACAGATTTTGTAAGAGGTGCCATAAAAACAAGAGATTTCCCTTCACCAGCCCATCTCACATTTGGATTTTCATGCTTCAGTGGCCTCAGGGTCTCCCATCTCCACTTGATAAAGCAGTTCTTTGCAGTTCATGTTCTCTACCTATTTTGCTTGGAGTACCTGTTGGTTCCTCTGAGAAATGTATGCTTTGGCAGAACCAATTAGTAAATCCTAAATCTGTGCTAAGACAGCCTCAGCCTGGTGATTTTTGGGCACAGTCAGCAATGAAGGTGTTGAGGGGACTTCACTGCCCTGCCTGAGCCAATTGTGTAGATGCTTCTAGAAATTCATCCCCTGAGGGATGGGCAAGCATAGGTAGACAAGGGACTGAGCATGTAGGTGTGACCAGCTGGCATGGCCTTGCTCTCATGTCTCTCCAGTGTGTGCTCTGTTTTGTGAAAGGAAGAAATTTTATCACTGAAGTTCTTTAGCAATAAGGGATTCTGCTTGCTCCTCAGACCCACCTTCTCTTCAACTCACCACACTTTGGGTCCTGGTTCAGCATCTTCTGATGTGCTAATGGTTGTTTGAAATCTGCTTTAAGTGACTAGCTTTTTGTAGTAGTCTCCAGATTCCTATTAGTTCTTCTGTTAGCTAGAGAATCATTCAGTGTGGTTTAGAAGAGAATAAGAGGCTGAGTTCATAAGCACACCCGCCATCATTTTGGGATAGGACAATCTTCCTTTGTGCTTGCTTTGGGGAGAGGCTCCAGGTGAGACGAGGGCAAGGTCTCCGACTGTCCAGGAAGCATTGGTGTCTCATGGTGGCTTTGGAGGATAAATAAGTCCACTCATCAGAAACGGGGGGGTTTGAAAGAATATTCCCAAGTCACATGTCTCTCAGGTACGTGAGCACAGAGAAAAACATTCATCTTTTTGTTTCCCTTTTTGTCAGCAGACTCCTATTTTTAGGCCATTGGCATATAACTCAATTTTACTTACAACCAGTTCCTGGCATTCCTTTTAGGAATTTCTAGAGCCATTAATGGTATGTGACTAAGTTGAGGGCAGAATGTATTATCTCAGTCCTCCTCTGGCTGCACATGAATTGGAAGAGAGTGCTATTTTCAGAAAGTTTCCAATGTAGCATTGTCTGGTGATCAGGCCACGGAATCGCAGATCCTGGGCATGGTCGTGAACAAAGAAAATCCTTGTTTCTGTCTCAAGGCAGGATGATTATAGGGCCCGGATCAGATAGGTGACCCAAGATGGATGCCTTCCTGAATGTGACTCGAGTTTATCTGTACCTGTCCCCACCTTTATCTCTGATAGCTTCCTTTGCCTTTGAAGAAGACATGCCTTTTGGATTTATTTTCCAGCCCTGTCCTCTAACCACACCCGCCCTGGGTTTACCCTTGGCGCTGTGCTGAGGGCAAATCAGCCTCCCCCACACCTTTGTGGTCTGTGGCTCGCAGGGCCACATGGCAGGCAGCACCGAGGGTGGCTTTTGGCTCCCTATCCAGTGACATGTTCCACGTGGCCCCTGGAGTGGTGGGCAGAAGACAGGGCTGCTTCTGCTTGGTAACCCGAGGTTCCCCAGCACTCAGCACTCTCCACTGCGAAGAGCGAGCCTGTTTTTGTTTGTTGGTTTGCTTTTGTGTGAGGCGTTCATCCAGTTGGGTTTTCAGATGAGCTTGTTTTTGAGATGCTGCCTTTTGGATTTGGTCCTCAGGATAAGCGAGCTGTAATGGACTAGAGTCTTTGAAGTTTCCTTTTCTGTGCACTCAGTTGCATCGTGTGAGTCCTCATAGGAGCACGTCCAAGTGAGTCACATGGGGCGCAGGTTGCTGGAGCTCAAATGGTTAATACACGAGAAGGAAGTGTGTCCTGTGGGGGGATTCTGTCTGGAAAGGAAGAAGCCAGGTTGGCTACACACATGGTGATCCTCTTGTTGGGATTTTAAAAATTTCTCACTAAACGGGATCTTTTGGCTGATAGTGCTTCAATGAATAGCAAAAACCTGTTTTCCTCTCCAGTTACAATCTGCAAAAATGAAAGCCATGTTTACTCAAGCAATCTCTGTATTTCACACTTAGAATCATTAATGTCAGTTGATTTTTTAAAAAATAAGCATTTAGCAAAAATTTACTAGTAAACATATGTAATTTAAAAAATTTCTGCTGGTGGAAAAAAACAACTTAGTAACTTGCTTCTTTGGAAGGAGCTTAACCCACTTTGCATCCACCATCGATTCAAAGGAAGAAAAACTGCAGCAGAGACCTCAGAGGAGTTTGCAAGGAGACAGGCTAATGGAAACAAGCTTTCCTCGGTAGATCACAATATACGGCCCCAAATACAGAAGGTGAAAGGCCTGGGACAAAGGCCATAGCATATCTTGTAGGTTAAAGGCGCAGGTCTCAAAATCAATAGCCCCGCTTCATACACGGTCCCTGCCTTGTTTACAGGTGGGGAGTGCATGCACTGGCAGACACGCACTGGGATCTTTGCATTTACATGGTTTTCTCCTGATGGTTCTTGTTGAATCCACTCCATAGACTAAAGGGACAGCTGACCATTTTACTGGCCAAAGGCCTTGGCCATCGTCAGAAGAGAGCCCCTTCTGTACTTGGCTCCTTAAATGGAACAAGCAGGACCTGAATCTTGTCAAACCTGGTAAGACGTCAGTGACTTGCAAAAGAGAATGCATCTCATGTGAACAAGCTGGCTCGTCTCAGGCACATACCTTGGGATTTCACCAGGAACAACCAGAGGCCCACAAACAAACAGCCCTAAAGGACTTGTGACCAGGAAGTGTACCTTCCCCTGCTGACCTTAACTTATATGTTGAATAAACAGGGCCTGTTTGTGGAGCCCGACATGGCTAAGGTGACTTGTCACTTCACTGCAGTTGGACCGTGTCCAATTGTCCCTTTGGTTCTGCTTCTTAAAACTGCCAAGAATTGGAGGTTGAGGGACCTGACTAAGCTAGAGAAACTGAATTGGAACTGGCTGTAGGGAGATCTGCACATTTCTCAGGTGGTGGGGGAGTCACCCGACCTTCGGGAGAGGGGGGCTTGGGGCACACCTGACTGGGTCGCCGGTCTCACCGCAGTTCCGCTACAAACCTGGCAGTGTGTTTGTTGTTCTAACTTTTGTGTGTCTCCTCGCTGGTTTAATCTGGTGAGCAACCAGGCTGCGGTGTGGGCAGGAAGACACTTGGAATCTGGGGTGCCATGCTAACCTGTCCTTCTGGTGCCCCACTTTCCCATTTGACAGGGAGTTCTTCAGGTGCCTGCGTGAACACCTATGAATGCCCCGAGAAGCGGCTTACAGTCGCGTGGGATGGCATGGGTGGTGGGTGGCAGTTATTTGCTTACTTTTTCTCAAAGAATTGTTTGCGTATGAGTGGGAAAAGCTGACTTGCTGGTGCTTGATGGTTGGCATAGTGCTTCAGAGAAGGAATTTTTGAAAAACTATTTGCTTATACGCAATGTTCTCCTGTTGACCCCTTGTTTATGGCTTAGAGACACTTAGGAACATGTTGATATGAATCTGCCCTTGGCCAGAAGCCAGGAACAGCACCTAGGCCCTTGGTTTGATGTGGTTCCCTCCACCTGCCCACTGGGCTTCCGTTTTCCTGCGGGAGGCAGTCTGGTCCAGCAGGCCAGCTGTGGCCAGAGAGTCCTGGCCTCTGAATTTGGGAAGGTGACTTCCTCCTTCCTCACTCATTGTCTCCCCTTCTGGCAGCTCATCTTGATCAATCTGTTTGCACTTGTGTATCTATAAAATGGGGTTGGGGCTCTGGGCTTAGGAATGTACATTCCCCAAAGGTCTGTGTTATGCTGGCCATGTTGGAGAATCAGCCTGTATTTGTTCCCCCGGGCTGCCAGAATCAGGCACCGCAGACTTGAAGGGGTGTGTGTTGGAGTTGGTGGGGGGACTCAAATAACAGAAATTTGTTGTTTTATCATTCTGGAGGCTAGAAATCCAAGATCAAGGTGTCACAGGGCTGTGTTTTCTCCTTGGCTTATCGGTGGCTGCATTTTCCTTTGGTCCTCGCACAGTTTTTCCTCTGTGGCGAGCTGTATCCAATCCTCTTCTCTGAAGGGCACTGGTCAGTGGGCGTTAGTGCTCAGCCACATATCCTCATTTTACCCTAATTACCTCTTTAAAGGCTTTATCTCCAAATACAGTCACATTCTGAGGGCTGAGAGGTTAGAACTTCAACATGAATTTTGCAGGAGACACAGTTTAGCTTGTTGCATTGGCCTCTCAGAGATGGGTCTAATATTGGGAATTTTCACTGAGAAAACAGGCTGGAAAAGGCTATTAACCTTCCACAGGGAGAAGCAGAGCGCAACTTGCCTCCATTTCTGAGGGACTCCATTTTGTACTCTGTTTTCTTTCTCTGCCTCTGCTGACGCCTCCCTCCCTCCATAGTGCTGCCTTTGGGGAGCCTCACTTCTGATTCTTTCCAGAGAGTCTGGATAATGTAGAGCCTCAAACCATGAGTCCTTACCACACACATTCACATGTTTAGCACTGTCTTCCGGTGCATCATCAAAACCCAGCCCAGGACCATGGATCCTGGAATGTAAACAATCATTCTTTGTGGAATGACCAGCGCACGGGTTATTACCTGTGACTGACCTCTTCATGGCCCAAGTTCAGGTGGAGCACTGGTTGACCTGCTAGACAATACCCTTCAAGGTCTTCAAACAGTTCAATTAAGTGCCTGTACAGTTACTCCATATGTTGGCTGGATGCAGGGCGCCAACGTTTCAACTGTTTTCTCATTAAAATGATCAGGGCATAAGCCTGGAAGATTCCAGTGTGTGCCTCACCTGGGACCTCCCCGAGGGAAAGGTGCCTGCCAAGCACACCAGAAATAGTGTCAGAGAGGAAGCACAGCCCCTCCGCTGGCTCTCCTCCTGGATTGAGACATTAATGAACACTTTTTACCCTTGGCAAGACCAGGTAAGTTTGAGAAGTGTACCTCCTGTGGTGTTGAAACACATTCCAGTTACTCCCATGATAGCGGTGCATGAAGAATCAACATATTGACCCCCCCAGAGTATATATTAAATCTGAAGGATTAATCAAAACTGCACCATGTTGTGTGCAATTAAACCCTTGAAAGGCAAAATAAATTTGCTGGAGCAGTAGCAGCTCTCATACCACTTCTAGCTGGAATGAGGCATTTTTCAGTTCTATTACTAACAGATGAGTTTTTGCTCAGGAACATTTTTCAGGAGGTGGGATGGGCTGGAAGGATGCATCTGTAAAACCTTTTGTGGTTAGGGAGAAAAGAAGGCATCAAACTTTTCTGGTGTTATCCTGTGGAACTGAGCAGAATCACGCCACTAGAAGGAGCAGTGGATTGTGCTAGATTTGTCTCAGCCATAATGGAGGCGATGACTCTCTGCTCTCTGTCAGGGCCCTCCATGGTGATGGGCATGCCCTGCAGGGAGGGCCGGAGGGAAGGATAACTGCTTGCTCATTCAGCCGTGCTCCTACATTAATGAAAATGACGATTTGGTCTGCTTTTCTAGATTCAGGGAACTGAGTATTAGAGAAAACATTTTTGAAAAAAAAAAAAAAAAATCGAATCCAGGAGGAAACAGAGGTACTTTGACACTGCCCTGTAACTGTCAGGAGTGCCAGCTGAACATTGCATAGCCATTTGGGTTTATCGTACTTTTTTATTTTATTTATTTATTTATTTTTTAAGATTTATTTATTTATGCATACAAGCACTGGGGTATAGGTCAGAGGTGTGGGGGGTGAGAGGATTCACCACAGACAGAGTGGGGAGCAGAACAGGAGATCAACGGAAGTACACTGCTGAGGGGAGCAGTGGGCACAGCAGGAGAGGTCTGCCATGCCATGTGGGTCCCCTCCCTGGCCGGCAGCAGGGATCGAACTCATGCTGTAGTGGCTAAGGTTTGCTTCATAGTGTGTCACTTAACCCACTGCGCCACCAGGGAGACCCATTATCATACTTTTTAAAGAGTCAGTTAGAGTTTGTGGCAAAGAACTGGGAAGCTGTGTCTTTAGCTCACCAAGGAATGAGAGAGGAAAAGCATGGCTTTGGATTGCTCTGGAGTGACCCAGGAGAGTCAAGAAGTGATTCCAATGAATGGAAATGGGACTTTCAAGTTAGCCCTGTGAACTACAGGAGAATCAGAGCGGTAAGGGTAAGGGAGGGAGTTAAGTAGTTAAAAAGCCTTCATGTAGGCACAAATGAGACCAGTTACATTTTTCTTTGTACACTTTTGACAATAAGTTTCCTGTGTGAGCCAGAGTGTGGGCTCAGGAGAGAATCCTGAGGATGGAGAGCTTTGCGTGCTATTAATAGCATAGATTTGTCTCCATGTCTCCTGTTCCACCGGAAAAGCAGAACTAGCCAATCAAAATGCCTAAGTGGCTCCCATAAATAATCCAAAATTGTATTTGCTGCAAGAAAGCATATTCTATATCTATATGAAATCCTTGAATTCATAAATTCAGAAGTCCTCACTGTCTTAACTGAGACAATTAGAAAAATAAGGATATTCTGCTTAATTTATACAAAGTGCATTTTTTTTTCAAAGTTCAAAAATAAATTTTATTGGGAGATGCATTGAAAACTCTCATGACATCTGGAATATGGAGATCTAATTGCCAATTCAATGGCATTGCGAACACGCAAACAGATTTCCTTGGTGAAATGTCAAAAAGGCAGCAATCAAAATGAAGCGTTTAAGCATTAAAATGAAGAAATGATGACTGGGTTGATTTGTAAACATTTATTTATAAACTTACTTTATGAAAAGAAGGAATAAGTTTAGGAACATGATGGCAAATTTGCACATTCTAAGTCCTCTGTGTGTGAAGGCGTAAAAGTCTTGAGATGTTTGGAGGTCCAATCAAAATAGTGTTTCCCCAGATTCTGATAACCCCACTTGACTTTTTGAGGGGGGCTTATTGCACTTTAATGAACAGAAAGATGTTGCAAGGGGGTTAAGGAAGGATGACTTCTTTTTCACCTTAGCTTAGTTATTCTAAGAGGGAACATTTTTCTTTAAAGTAATCACTTTTTTTTTGAGATTTTACTTATGCATACAAGAACTGGGGTAAAGGCCAGAGGCGCAGGGTGGTGGTGGAGGGGTGAGAGGATACACCAGAGACAGAATGGGGAGCAGAACAGGCAAATCTGATGTACACTGCTGAGAGGAGCAGCAGGTGAGGCAGGAGAGGTCTGCCGTGCAATGTGGGTCAGCTCTCTGGCCAGGATCGAACTCTTACTGCAGTGGCTGCAGAAGCTCCACAGTGCAGTGCTCAACCTCTCGCACCAAAAGGGAGGCCTTAAGGTCATCACTTCTAATGTGTTTTGGACTCATTGGCTTATCCTGTGATATGGATGGTGATGCTATTTGTTTTCTCTCACATTATTGAGTGGGATATGGTTAGGAATCTCCTGTTTTGGCAGCATCAGACTTGGGTCTGGCCATTCCACCTTGGGCCACTTTTTAGGGCTAATTGTTCTGAGGGAAAGCGTGCTTCCCTCCTGTTGTATTCCGAAGAGACAGATTCTGATTCAAGGGTATACCCCAGGCCTGCCCTCCTCCTGGTAGAAGCTGCACCTAACAGCTTAACTGTGACATCACCTACAAAACCAGCGTGTCTTAAGCCACTTTACCGAGAAGGCAAATGAACTTGCTATGGACCTACTGCTCCTTGAGGGCAATCCAGACAGAAGTTTCCAAGGAAAGGGGGAACCTTGTTAAATCAATGAAACCCCCCATTGACGGAAGAAGTCATCTTGATCTTGGCCACCAAATCAATAATCTCCCCCCCAAAGAAGATGTGCTCAAGGGTTCCCTATGGTGCAATCACAAACAATGCAACCATCTTCAATGAAGACCTGATAAAGCAATCAGGTCTGCTTGAGGAGTGAAGTTGCCTTCCCAGAGGCAATGCATTTGTCAGGTCTCCACTGTATTGTGCTTGCAAATAACATTTATTTCTGTAGTGTAAATATGCAAGAGTTCGTTTTAATAAAAAGTAAGTCCTAAAATAAGATAAAACCCATGACTAGACTTGCATTTGAAGATTTAGAGTGTATTCATCTGCTGGTTTTCGGTATAAATATTCATTGGTTTTGAGCTCTCAGGTGTTGGAACTTTTAATCTGCATTCAGATGGAGGTACTTTAATCAGAGAGTTCATAAAAGTCTGCAACTTTCCCCCCCAAGGAAAAAAAAAAAACAAAGTAACAGAATAGAGGGTGCTAGGGCTTCAAAATAACCTACTAAGCTGAACTTCATGGGGGGGCAGGGAGGTAAATGCCAAATGCCATTTTGTACCATAATATCAATATTCTATTAAAAATAAATCTCTTGCTCTTAGACCGAAAATTCTCAAAAAGCTGTCACTTGACTGCAGTCTTCAGAGATGACTGATAATGGGTAAAAAATCCCACAGCATCTGTTTACCATGTACTCACACAAACTGTTAGGAATGTTTTTAAATGTCAGCAGTAATGTATGCGTGTGTATTAGCTATCACAGAATGACATCGCCACCAAAGCAGCACAAGGGACCGCTCTAAATTAGGTGGGTCAAGTGAAGAAGGTGCCAGAGGAACCCTTTCAAAGGATGTTGTTAGTCTGGGAAAAAAAATCCAAGTCACAAATGTTAATACACGTGTAGCTAGGGAGCCCCCTACACCAGATGCTGAATCAAGCTTTAAATCATAAGAAGGTTTATCAAGATCGCAGTGCTAGGGTCAGTTTTGGGAGAGCCAAGGGTGCAGAGAAGACACTGGGCATTAGATTATTATTATTATTTTTTTGCATGAGAAGTATTTTGCATTAGCAGCCTCTCAGGTTTCTCTTGGTAACCTAAGCACATATCAAGAGAAGAAAGTCACTGAGGTACAATTGCTGACTCAACAATGTAATGGTGACAGCGTTGTTAGCAGCTGCTGTAGTACTTGAGAATCCTGCACTATTTAACTACCTAGTGGGGAGCGCTGCAGATCGTCCCAGCAAAGTCATTGGGACCCCAGGCAGTCTTCAAAATGAGCTTTCCAGCCATTCCTGCTTTCTTCAAAAAAACAAAAAGAGGCTCGATAATTGATTTTGAGAATGGATTTTATTTTCCCTGCTATGGGAGAGCCTTGTGATGTGGAAGAGGCATCCTGACAACTGACTGATGTGAGAGAAAGAACCGGGGAAGATCTGGGGTCTTGCACTTACTAGAGTGCCACGTTGGACATATATAATGTTTCGTGTCTCTGCCCTGCTGTCTCTTCAAAATGGCGATGATATTAATAGTGCTGTACTCGTGGGGTGATAGGGAGGATTCAACAGGGGGATACTTGCAAAATGTCCTCCTCGTTACTTGGTAGATACTCTGGACAGATGCAGATGATGACCAGTGTGACTCAGTGGAAAACCTAAACTTTACTGTGTTTTAACGTCAGTATGGGTTTGCTATTTTCAAGTGAGCATGAGAATTAGACTGTGCTGTCAAGGGTTCAGAAATAGGATTCATACCTCAGATATCAGAGCTGCCATCCTCTGCTTATATCACGAGAGGTGTATTTCTATACAAAATGGTTCCTTCTCAGTCCCTGGAAGGTCTGGCTTCCATTCTGATCCCTTTTCAACATTAATTGGCTTATTAAACTCCTTTTAAAAGACTAGAACCAAGGTCACCTCTAGAATACCTCACATTCAGATTCACACATTTTAGATTGTGGTGTTTCAACTAATGGGGCTTTATTTTATTTGGCCAACCATATAAATTGCAGAAGGGAAAACATATAGAACCAAAGTAAGTGGATTTTTTTTCCATTTGTTCAATTTAATTAGTTGGAGAAATATTTAAAAAGGGTACTTAACCTTCTCTTTCATGTGACCCAGTAAAAAATTTCTCTCTCCTACCGTGTATCCTATTGCAGTGAAGCCACCGATGTATACACGGACCTGTCTTCCCAGAGAGCAGATAATTTCTACCAGGGCAGGGACCATGCCTTATTTATTGTTGCAATATATTCTCAGAATATATTTTCCAACAACACTTCGCACTTCGTAGACACACAATTATCTTCGCTGACTGATTATCATTGACATGTGAGGGTGGTGACAGAATTAGTGAAGTCAGTTCTTAATGCCTTTGGAGTAACCGATCGACTATTTTGGTTGCTGGGTATAACCTTGGTGCTCAGATTAAAGCCGGTTTCAACAGTTTTTCAAATGAAAAGTTTTTCCTCTGCTTAGTCAGTGAATATTTCTCTGCCATGTCCTGTGTACCTGGCCTGTGTGCCTGGCCCTGTGCTAGGTTCTAATTAATGATAGACATGACCCTGGGGTGGTAGAAGCTCAATAAAGATGTGCATGAATGTGGAAGAGGCATTGTGACAGAAGGGCCATGAGGGGCTGAGATGGAGGAATGTTCTCTCCTATCTAGAAGGGACAGGAAACACTTCCAGCAGGAAGGGGATGGAAAGCTCAGCAGTTCTTACAGGCGAAGAGTGGGAGGGGGAAGCTTCCTAGACTGAGACCAAAGTGTAGGTGGCGGGAGTCAGCAGACTGGCTGATGGCATAGGGAGCGGGAGGATGTCTGAGAGGTGAGGTAGAGACAGGTAGAAGCTTCCTAAGGAGGCTCTTTGAGGAGGCTGGACCTGTAGGTAATGAGTGGCATACTCAAAAACATACTATCCCTGAGTGCAAATTTGAAAGAGTATAGGTAGAAATGAACCGTCATACCACACCTGCACATAGATCAGTTTTGGTTTTGGCTCTGGGAGCTGAGATCAGCTTTAGTGCCTTCTGTTACTGACAGACAACTTCTCAGGACTGGATCCATGATTTATTGTTTTAACCTAATAATAATCATGATGATGGTGATGATAATGTTATTTTGTACTTAGTACTTTTGAGGTATTCTTCCAAGGGTTTTATATATAAATAAATAAAGTATATAAATACTAATAAATATGAATTCATTTAATTTTCATAACACCTCATAAATGCTTGGTTATTATTTTCTCCATTGTAAAGAAGGAAGCCCTGAGGGAGTCCCAGCAAAGCTCACTGGCCTTGAGCTGGAGAGTGGTACAGCCAGTGTCCAGGGCAAGGTCTTAATTAGCACCCTGGACTGCTGGTGAGGTGGAGACAAGCATGTGTACAGGAAGGAACTCTGCCTCAGGTTTTCCCATCACTCCTCCTCTACACATATGTATGGAGGATAGCACGGGAACTCATTCTGTTGAGATAGGGACACACAGTGACTTGAGTGAGAGGTAATTAAAGAAAAATGTTTAGAATTTGTGTTTAGTCTCACATTAGTTCCAGAACTATTACAGGCATGGAAAATGACCTTGGAAAGTAGTCTTTGTCTGACTTTATTTTGGGGGACTTATTTTGTCTTTTGTGACTTCTTATTGGTCCTTAATGGCTGAAATTTTAGGCTTTTTGTTTCCTATAATGGCACCTTATGTATGCACTGATGGACTGGGTGCAGGGAATTACTCCTCCCACACACACCGGTGACATTTATGGAGCCTCTACAGCCAGGAGGGTGGGAACTGCTCCCCAGATGTCCTCAATGTCACATCCTCTGTTATGGAAATTTTCTCTGAGAAGAAATGAAAAGTTTTCATGGAACTTAAATGTTTAAGTTTATATGAATTTTAATATTTAATATTTAATATACTGCATATATGGTATATAATATATTGATGTATAGAGACATAGTATATACTCTAATACTGCTCTATAATATCATGTATCTGCATACATGTACACATGCATATGTAGTTATACAGATTCTTATGAATCATTGTGCTGGAATTCTAATAGCCAAAGGATGATAAATCACCTCATTCCCACCAGATCAAAATGTTTCTAAATAAGTTGTAAAACAGCTTTTGGAGCTTTAGTTGATGATGTAAAGAGAATTCTGACTGCCCCATCCCACATCCTTCCCACACTTCTAGTTTTCAGTAGTTGAATGTTCTAAGTGTTGGGAAGATGCATTTGGTATTTCAGATGCTCTGGCCATGACCGTACATGGCGGATGGGGCCATTTGTTAGGAAGTTTCTCAAGGCTAATCATTTTTCAAAGGGGGGAAAATAAAAACAAAAAAAACCCCAAGTAGATTGATAAAAAGGGCACAGTGTTCTTGATGAGGCAGGCAAAAATCTCAAGGCATGGCTCATCCCCTCCTTTAATTATCCAGTTCATTTAGTCAGCGGTGATCCAGGACTCGGGGAGGTCACCTGCAGTGTGAATGGCAGGCCTGGCAGCGATTGACCCCGGTTTGGTTCAGGGATGGAAGATGGCCACGCAGGTGACTTGTCCTTTTACAAATGGGGCCTGGCGAGAAGGGCTCCCAGCGTGATGTGGTGCTGAGAAGTCCTCCTGGTGCCCTGAGCTTTCTTGAACCTCATCATCACAAAAAGTAATTGTATCTGAGAAATTGGCTGGTCAGCCAGCGTTTGTGATGGCTCATTCGCTTGCGCCAAGAGAGCTTCAGAATTGAAAGTTACAGGTAATATAACTGGAGTGCAGTCCTTCTCAAGGACTAATTAGCATCAGCACTGTTGGCAGAGCCTCGCACCTTTGTCTACCTCAGCTGATGAGTTGATACCCAGGGCAACCTCTGCCACCACTGTGGCCGGGCAGTCTCTGGCATGGGGGGAAGTCTAGGGCAATACACCTGGTTCCTCTCTCACTATCCTGAGACTCACTTGTGTGAGGATGACTGAGAAAAGGACTTATCCTGATACCAGGCATCTGTGCGATCCTCTTGAGGTCATACATCCCAGTTAAACTGCTTGCAACTTATAGCCCATTTAAAATATGTTTCATATAAGTAGCTGGAGAAATGATTTGTTCCTTCTGAAACTTCAGACTGCAAAGGGCATTACTGATTAGTTTAGAAGACCTTTTGGGTCAGTTTTCCTGATGTGTATGGGCATGGTGAGAAGCCAGGCCCTGGCTATGATTCCAATGACTATGTCAACACTCACCAAAGGGGGAGGGGTCAGCCCTTGTCAGATGATGCATTTGGCACCTACAGGGGCTGCAGAGTTAGCAGGATCCACATCAGTCTTCATCTGCTGCATCCAAAGCTACCTTTGATGTGCTACCCTGGGTATGATACTTAACCTCTCTGATTCTTGGTGTTCTTTTCCAGGATCAGTGTGAAGAGAGAGCAGTAACTTTCCTTTCCTAGTCAGCCCTGGGTTTCCCAAATTTACAGGGTTGTGCTCCTCCTCCTCTCGGTTAGGTCTTAGTCTCATGGAGGGAAGGAGAGGTATTCAGGGAGCTCTGTGTGACCCCTCTGGGAAGGCGACTGGGTCAGATAAATATATGAGCCTCAATCCTCACCTTTCCTCAAGAACCCACAGACCACATTGTCCTGCTATAGAGATGAGCCTCGTTTAACACTTGAGGGAATAGTGAACTCTTCTTGGGGACTCTCTCACGCTCTCTCTCACCTCTTCTTATATGAACCTCTAATATTCATATAACCTCTAATATTCATATAAAACTTTTCAAAACTTAACTCACAATTTATAAATTGCTAGTTTCTATAATAGAGAAAATTACAAATAAAAGGGATTTGGAAGCAGGGAAAGTGAGAGGAGGAGGGAAGGTATCACGTTTTCCACTGAAGTCTGAGCATCACTAACGTAGACAGGCTGCTGGGCTTGTGGAACCACTTCTGTGAGAAGAGAGGTGCCAGCCAGGTATCTTCAGAGTGACTGGTGGATGCTTTGGGGTACACGTGGGATGCTGTGGGAATCTGAGGGCCAGGAGTCCACAACTCTCCGTATTACAGTTATCTGGCCCATCACAAGCTTCCGTCAGTGATGGAGCACGCGTATGAGAGCAGGTCCTGTGTACACAGCCTTGGCGTGCAGCGTTGTCCCCCATAGCTGTGTTTAACTGTACCCTGTGATGTTCTCACCACGGCAAAATCACCTACAGACACATCCACCAGAATCATCCCCAGTGGCTATTTGCAGAGACCACCTCAGGGAAGGGGATGGGGAGGAAGCTTCTCTGAATGCTCCCTGTGACTGAAAGCAATGTATAGGCATTCATATAGCTCTGAATGATAGCGGTAGGTAAGTGGTAATTATGTGAATTCCATCACAATTAATTTAAGATGTGTGAAATACCATTGCTGCACTTGATCTAGCAGAGGATCATTATTCTGCACGCAGTTTGTCTCAGTCATAAAACATATTTTGAACTCTTTCCACTGTCCTAATTCATTGGCTTTATTATTATTTTTTGGGGGAACTTTAAGTTCCTAACTGAATTTCAAGAGTTTTCTGGACTAGCTCTCAGCCCATGTTTTGTTTCACTTATGAGGAAGTATAAAGTTTTCACTGAGAAACTGCAAGTCCCAGGGAGGTTTTCTGAAATTCTTGTGCTCTCCTGTGTTTACCATAAAGCTGAGACAGTAATATGATCAGCAAGCTTATTCATGTCTGACTACGAACCTTGAATGCAGTCGAGATGGCATCATCACTTGAATATGACTTGACTTCCATGGTGGACAGTCTGTCCTGCCATCACATATCGATGAGTAATTTAGTTTGCAGTGAACTGTCCCTTAGTAATCACATTTGCATCTCCTTCCTGAAAAAATAGATGCTTCCACCTTTATTTCCCTTTCCAATGTCACCTTTAAGACTCCATCCTCCCGAGAGCAAGTGCGGCCTCCCTTTGTCCTGCTGATCTAAAGAAGACGCCACTTCCGGGCAAGACACATACTTAGCTCAGGATTTCGAAGCCACTTGGGATCGACACAAAGATCGCAGGTCAAGCCCTCGACTGTCAGCGCAGGGTGCCTGGGCACCAATGGGGTGAGTCTTCAGGAAGTGATAACTTTAAAAATGTATGATGAGTCCCGCTGAATTAAGACAGATGGGCTGATTTGTGTTATTCCTAAAATAACTGGCAAGTAGGTGTTTATCTCATTTTACAACAGGACAAAATTGCTTTTGGAGTGATTCATTTGTGATTCCAGCTAAGCTGTACGATTAATTTACTTTCTTCCTGACTGGAGCATTTGCCTCAGTATTTATTGTGTTTCCCATCAGGATTGTCAAACTGTGGCCCTGCGATGACACCTCGACATTTGCATTTAGATTATGGGATTGTGGGTTCCATCGTAAGATGCGGTGGTGTGGTTGATGGGGGTGTCTTCCTCGCTGTGTCTGACATTTTCCCTTGGGTTCTGCAAGTGGGACCTTGATGATTATTGAAACCGTTCAGTCGTTGCTCTGCCTCCACTCTCTCTCTGTTCCTATCATTCCCCCTTCTGGACACTGCTGCCAGGGTGATTTTTCTGTCATGTAGATTTGATTCTTTCACAACTCTTTACCCTGTATTTTTCCCCAAAGCCTCAGGGTTATCAGAGGTGTGAACCGATGATGATGGTTCTGCTGATGTGGGATGGACCTGGGGTGACAGGGGAAGCAGACTTGCCTGAAGAGGAGTGCCCTTCTTGCTCATGGGGACTCTGTCCAACTTCAAAGGAGCTCAGGAAGGATCTGGCTTCAGGGAGCCTGTCTTGATTTTGATCCCCTCGCATAGGCCTACCCAGTTGCTTCTGAAACAGCCTTGACTTTGCTTCTCTGGCTTTGTCACTCGCTAGTCCCCCACTGCATTCAGGGCAATGTCTAAGTCATTAGCATGGAACTTTGATTGTTAATAACTGGGCTTTGTTCTCACTCTCATCTTCTACTTGATCCTCCATTCCCACTAATCTCTAGGCTCTTCCTGCTGAACTGATGACAGTAACTCACAGAGCCACAAGGGGTTCCCCAGTCAAGTATGTAGCATGATGGGTACAAGGGAGTCGGTTATGAGCTGGGTGCAATGGCTGTGCAGGCCGGTGAGCTGAGCATCAGGATCTTGCAGCAGGAGCCAAACTCAGCAGTTCCTACCTAGGGCAAAGGTCCACGCTAACCTGATTGTTGATCAGCCCCATTCTGGTTAGCTGGAACTTTCAGAATAGCTGCGATTGTTCTAGGAATCTCACAACTAGTTGTGATATGTTTCGGTGGCCCATTCTGGAGCAGTGGGAGGGGGAGATGCTTGGTATATGGGACAGACTCGAGTCAGCTTCCCTGCAAGTGCACGAGCACCACGTGCACCCTCCCCCACATGCACATGTGCACGTGCAGAGCACTGGAGTGTCCCACTGAGAGCTGGGTGGAGGGCAGGGGCTGACTGGTACTTATGTCCAAATCCCTGTTATCACATGGCAATTCTTCCTGGGAGTCCTCACATAGCAGCACTAGCTGTGTTTAGCCTCTTGGCCTTCCCAAAGGCTGTTCTCTCTGGTGACATCAATCTTCAGCTTTCAGGTTTCAATTTCTATTTAACCACCTCCTTGTAGATCTCTCTGTGTCCCTAAGAGGAGTTCTTAGGTTCTTCAGATTCCTCATCTCTCTGAACAACTTTCCACATCTCTGAATTGGCTCTTTTGACTTGGTGTCCCAGGCTAGCTTTGAGTGCTTAGGAACAGGACTATGTTCTCCTGATGCTTTTCTTTCCCCAGTGCTTTCGAGCCCAGCAACTGCTCTTTAAATATTTGTTAAATACCTGGAAGAATGTGAATAAAATTTACACTGGTATAGAGAGGTTTGTAAGTAAGAATTAACTAATTTATTTGAAAAAAAAATATATATGTCTGGGCCTCCCTGGTGGTGTAAGGGTTAAGTTTTGATGCTCTAATGCTATCACTGCTATGGCCTGAGTTCGATCCCCAGCCAGGGAGGTGACCCACATGGTGCAGCAGACCTCTCCTGTCTCACCTACTGCTCCCCTCAGCAGTGTGTTTCAGTAGATTCACCTGTTCTGATCCCCACTCTGTCTCTGGTGAGTCTTCTCACCCCCAGCACCTCTGGCCTACACTCCAGTTCTTCTATGCATAAATAAATAAATCTTTTTAAAAATGAAAAAAATATAAGTCTAACATTAAAAATATATGTGTAACAGCTTTCATTGCCTATGCTATATATAATAAATAATTATACTTTATAGCAAATATATTGTGTAATCGTATATATTATGTGCAATGTGTTCTGGCTCCTATGGAGAAGCTACAGAATTAAAATACCTTCCTCTTCACCTCAGCTAGCAGTGCCATTATTCTGCATTTTAGTTTTTCTCTAAACTTCCTGGCCCAGAACGAAGGTCTTCATGAGTGAGGCCTTTCTTGCTGCTTCCTGCCTTGGCCTGAAGTCAGAGGCAGCAGAAAGGAGCCTCACAAATAGGTCTGCTCTTGCCAGGTTGCTGGTCAAATTGTGAAGACTTGACCCGCTCGTTGAAGTTCCAAGCACACTGTCACCCCAAACTCAACTCTCTGTCCTCTTCCCTCCTCCCCCATCATGAGTATTACTGTTTTTTAGTTCCTTCTTCCCCCCAACTTTTCCACTCCATTTGAGTTGGTGTCAGTGACGTGCTCCTCCCAGTCACTTTGAGTCTTGAGTCTTGCTAAAACGAGGTTCTCAGGAACAAAGGGAACTCAAGTTCAGGGTTAAGATGCTAAAATCAGATTGTTCTCCTCTGGCAGTAAATTGGTATGCCACTCTCACCACTGCCGCAGATAAAATTAACCATGCGTTGAAATCATTGCAATAGGCAGTGTCATCAAAGCTTATTTGTAATGAAAATATGATGTTTCGAACCTAAACTCAGGAGCATAATGAATGTAGGACCATATGTTCCCCTCCCACGTAGGGCTGCAGAGAGGAGATGCTATTTAAAATATATGCCTGTGAATGGGGCCCCTGGTTTTCTCCACATCTCTCTCGCTTGGTCACTTGGGATGTCCAGAATGATGGGGGGTGGGGAGGGCTGCAGATCAGAGACGCCCAGGCTGGGCAGGGCTGACGTCTGGGCCAGAGGCAGTGCTGGTGGGGCCTCTGCTCGAGCAGCTTCTTACACTTATCCAGGGGCAGCTTCTCAGCCCTTGGTGACCTTCCCCTGGTTCTAGAAGTTGGATTTAGTGGGCTGGCTCTAGCAAGGAGGACCAGGAGGTCCAAAGTAAATGTCAGAGGGTGTGACCCTGTGACTGATAACCAGGCTCGCACTTGCTAAGGGTGGAGTTTGTGCATGGTCGACCCGTGTGAGATGCAGGAATGAGAAGCATCTGCTCCAGGAGTGGGCAGCCTGCAGCCTCTCTTGCTGGCCAAAGCTGGCTCTCAGAGGGCCTATCCACTGTCACGTGGCGTGAGCTTTGGGGACCTGTGGCTGGGCTTCTGAGGCAGTAGCCCTGGAGGGTTTGCATGCATTACCCTGAATCTTCACAACAACCTTGGCCCCCAGTTAAGGCCACCCTGGGTTTTTAGATGAGGAAGTTGGAGCTTGCTGGGGTAGCCACCAAACTGAATTCTTTCGTGCTTGTTGCCGCTGGTGAGCATAAGGGTGGCGAAGTCTAACTACCTGGTTTGTAGCTTGGTTTTTCCACTTGAGACCTATCAGTCCTGGGCCAGTTACTTCCTCTGAGCCTTCGTTTTCTCATTTATAAAATGGAAACAAAACTTATCTCAAGAGAATTTATGGGGGTTGAGTGCAATAATACCCTGTAAGCTACAAGAATCTACATAACAAATTCTCCTTACATCTTGATGACACATAGCAGGCTGTTGCTTCTGCTGGGGTCCACAGAGTCACCCTCTCCTGCTGTCTCTGAGCCATCCCTGCCCACTTCCCTGCAGGCCCGTGGGGTGGACCAGATGGCCATGCTAAGTGTTTACTTTTTTAAAAGAGTTTTTTTGCAAAGACTGAATGAGACAATACATGCAATGCTCCCAGGACCTAACAGGCATTCTCCGCCTAGGAGTTGCCCCCCTCCTACCTCGGCTGCCTTCCTCCCACTCGTGACTTCTCTAGGCCACTTTGTGGTATATTCCCACCATCCCCTCTTGCAGCTTTAGGAAGGGTCAAGGAATGTGTGCTGATGGAGGAATTCCAGGCCCCTTATACAAGTATATGAAGATGATTTTGGATATGTAGAAAAGGGGTGGGTATTTGGGGGGCTGTGGGACCTAGGACAGCTCGTGGAGTCAGACACAGTCCGTCAATTCATCTTGGACAATCACATTCTTCTCTTCCTCCCTATGAAACCATGCACCATGTTATCCCAATTAAACTCCTCCAACTAGTTGCTATTGTAGTTTTTTTCCTGCCATGTGTGTGCTATGTTGTTAAGTTGGGCAGGCCTTCTGCTGTCATTAGAGTTGTTAAAATAATGAGGCACAAAAGAAGAGGGAACCACTTTGGGTTGCTCCCCAGATGTTACTTGGATCCCCTGGCAGGTTATTCAGTGACCACAGAGATATCTCCTTAAGTCTCCCTTTTTCAGTTTTCACAACTGAAAAGTTGGCAGGGAACATTCCTGTCTCTTAGGTCTTTCAGCCCTAGTGAAACAGTTAATTTTGGGGAAACATTCTGAGGATTTCCGGTGAATCGATGGCATTGAGAGCCCAAAGAAGGCCAACTGTGCACTTGACTCTTAGCTCTTAGATTGAGAGTTCTGGTTAGCCAGTGGCGGGAGGAAGCAGTGATGGGGGTGGGGGTAGGAGGAAAATGTCCCTGTCTCCTCTTCTTGGTTTTGATCAAATGTCTTTTAGAAAGGTTTCCTGACAAAAGAGCCTCCCTCGCACTGTCAGGGCAGACAGGGTTGGCATTCCATTTTATGTTGAGACAATGCAAAACAGAATCCCTCCCCAGTGACTGGCTGATAAAGGAATAAATTGACTGTACAAGGTGATGTGTTTGGTAGGTCATTCTCACTGATGCACTAGAAACACCTCCTATTAAGAACAAAATGAGGACAAATTTGTTATGCACCTTTTGTTATTTTTAGATTGCATTGACATTTTTTTTTCAGGTTGCAGCCTATTATCCCAAACTTCCTAATAAATAGGAGTGACTTAGAAAACGTTTCATTGTGTTGACCTTTATTTAATCTTCTACGCAAGTGAAGAAAACTATTCCAGAGGACCAATCAGCACTTTAAATATCCCATGTGGAAATGTTATGCTTAAAAAATAGATGTCAGTATGACTTTTGAGAGACTTTTATTAGCCTTTATAATGGTAAAGGGATTATTTAAATATATATGTATATGTGTATCTATCTACACATCTCTATATTTATCTGTTTCTGAGCATGGGGTGAAAGGGTTTGTTTAGAAGCATTGTGGTTCTAGAGATCACGTGGAAATGTTAAAACTGGGTAGTTTTCTAAAAATAATCATATTCCGCTGTGGCTTGCCTTTGGTGAGACTTCTACGTAGGGCAACTAGACAAAAATGATATTCCGATTTCCTCTTTAACAGAAGGCCGGGCCGGCAGTCCAGCTAACAGTGTTGGCAGGGCCGGGGAAGCACCCAGGATGCAGCACACCTGGGGGAGAAGCACCTTTTAATTTTGGGGCTCTTTCTTTTCATTTTCTTCAAGCGTTCAGACTATTGGAGAGTGGGGAACGCAGCTGTTCTTTGCAGCTTCTCTTCTGGCAGGCCGACAAGAAAATCAGAGAGCTGCTGGAGTCCCTGACTTGGCCCATAAATAGAGGCAAAGTGCTGGGGTTTGAAATGCCTGTGTAGCTCATTGACCGTGCTATGGCGGGGCTGCTAATGGTTTATGTGGCCCGCAGGTGACAGGAAGATTTCTGCAGGCAGGGTTTCGTTGTAAATCCAGAACGCTGCACCGCCTCCAACCGTCAGAGGTGGTTTCCACGTGTCCACAGGCTTTGTGAGTTACAGCGAGGGGCGCTGAGATGAAGGATGGGTTCGCCTAACACAGCTGTTGCTTCTGTCATGTGGAATTCTGAGGATGCATGCAAAGAGATTGTACTGTGCATATCTGGGAATTAGAAACGAGGTCCAACTTGTGCAACGGAGTGGGACTTTTGTGATGAGGCTGTAAGAAATGCTTCAAACTTTGTGCAGTGGAGTTGGGAATAAGTCCTCCTACACCACTGATTTTCCTGACCAGGACTGTTTATGATTAATAGCAATTATGACTTGTTCTTCAAGGAAATTTCTTTCATTCCACAATGTTCTCCTGTCTGTCATCTCACTTTATCCTCATACCAAATGGCAGAGATTTAAGGAGGGGGGCGGCAGTCTGTTTGGGGGGAGCTACTGTGCACCCTATATCATAGACACTGCTGAGAGTTAGTGAGCAGGCAGATGTCTGCCCACTAGCATTGAGAGGTAAGAGAGATGACAAAACTGTAGATGCTAAACATGTAATAGCTCTTTTCTAAAAGGCCAGTTATAAGTACATTTAAAAAGACGGCTTTTTCTCTTTCTATATGTTCTCTTTCTCTTTGCTCTTTCTCATTTGCTGGACTTGTTCTTGCAGAAAAAAACATGGATAAGTGACAACATACAATATTAGGGTGCACTTGGCTCGTCCCACTGGCTCTTCGCATGGATTCCCTCATTTAATGGTTATAGCCACTGAAAATCTCTGGTACTGCTATTTGCTCTGGTTTACCAAAGAATGAACACAGATGAATCGAAGGCTAACAGCTGGTAAAGGCATTGGCAGAACCCGAATCCTGGCCATTTGATCTTCTTGGAAAAGTGTAAAGCTCTATTTATCAATCCAAAAATCCCCCTGGGAATCCCCTTGCTCACTATAGATATAATGCTTTCCAAGGAATCTAGAATGATTTCTTTCTAATGGCTTTTTAATTGACTTTGCTGTGTGGACTTCTAACCATCTGTTATTACTATTATTATTATTATTATTACCTTTGTAAAGACTAGATGAGCACCCAGTGGTGAACAGCACAGATTTGAGTACAGAACTTGGTACCAGAGTTGGAACAGAATCTTTTTAAGTAAGGAGAGCAGGACAGTGGTGTGGGAAATTTGGGACTAGAACCATGTTTGGAGCAGAGACATCCAATAAATATTTGATAAAAGATAAGTGAGCAAATGACTCGGTTAGTAAACTAGAGGAAGGACCATTCAAGAGTTTCAGTGACTTTTCATAGCGCCCTGCCTTTGTTTTGTTGTATCCCTTGAAACATTGGGATCATCACATGGATTTGTTTCTTCATTTTCCTGGGACCTGCCCAGCTGGTTCTCCTCTCTGGGCCTTTGCACATGCTGTTCCTACCTCCAGGGATGTCCTTTCTGGGGGGTGGTTTGCCTTGGCGGGTTGCTCATTATGTGCTCATTAGTCAACTTCCAGAAACATCTTCTGTTGACCACCTGACTAAAGGCAGCACTTCCCACTTGAGTTTCTATTGCACCACTTTCATATTTTTATTGTAGTTATCATATTCTTTAGAATACATATATTGCTTTTAGAGATGATCATTTTTGCCTACTTTGTCATCATCCATGACCCCAAATGCACCAGAGTCAGCCACTGAAATCAGGAACCTGACTATGGTTGACTACCTAACTCCAGAGCCTAGAACCATGCCTGGAGCAGAGACATCCAATAAATATTTGATAAAAGATAAGTGAGCAAATGACTTGGTTAGTAAACTAGAGGAAGGACCATTCAAGATAAAGTAAAAATATATATACAAATTATCTATGAAAATATTATATACAAATTCCTGTAGCTATCAAGCATGAATACAATGAAATCAAGGAGGAAATATTTAGATGCTATTGTGTGCTGAACTGAAAACTTGCTTAGGTGGCTGCCTGGGAACTTTTCTCTCATCTGCTTATATCAGTTCCAATAACTGGAATGCAGGATAATTGCTAACTTAAATTGATAAAGCCTCCCCCACTCTCCTCCTCATCATGTTGGAATCAAGTAAGTCATTTCTTGGATATGTTCTTGATTGCAATTGAATAAAAATCGATGTAAAGTGAAGCCCAAAGCCTTCCTTTAGATCTTCCTTTAGACAAAGTTTTGCATGTCTGATCTTATCGGGGAGGACAATCAAAGGGAGGATGTGTTGGGTCAGTCTTTAGATAAAAGGGAATTCAAGAATAGCCATTAGTGATTTTCTACTACTTGGTCAGCAGGAAAGAACTACATCACTGGTAGATGAAAATGCCTGTGTTGCTGGTAGCCGTGCCGAGTTTTCCTCTTAGCAGGAGCTGGTTCCGAGGACTCTTGGCCCACTGCAACATCACATTCTATTTCAACTGAAATACTGGGAATCCTGCTTGATAATGTTCAGAATCAGAAAACCCTCCAAGCATGGGATACACTTTCAATAAAGGTTAAAATTGAGATGTTTGCCTCTATGTATCACACGGGCAGAATGAGCTCCCCCAAGATGCTCAGCTTTTTGCAAGCCACGGGATTTTCCTAGGCATGTCTGACTGTCTTAGCTACCTACCCTTTACCAGAAAAATGTTTATTTAAATATTGTACCATCCCCACAAGCACTTTTATTATTTACCGATTTAAAAAAATGACATCATTACTTTTCTTCTGAATTTTTTAAAGCGACAATTGTGCAATTAAATTACTGAATTCATTTATATTTAATTGTGCTTTTGGTTTTAATGTGCTATTGGACGACATTTCTTTCTGAGGCTGTTAGTTTTCCATGCAACACGGAGAATCTAAGGCTATATCAAGGAAATATATTACATGGGCAAGACAAAGTCTCATTAGTGTTATTTATAGCATGCTGAAACCTCATTAGGGGAAGGTATGCTGGATTCAAAAATGCATTACCGGGAACGCTTTATTTTTTGTACTGGAGAAATTGCTTTTATTGTGTTTCTTTGTCACAAGCATAGTGGCTACTGGACATTTTGGTTTCTTAAAGTATGAAATAAATTAAGTTAGAAGAAAAGAGTAATTAATCCACTAGCAAGTATAGCCTCATCATATTAGCACAATGGCCTACGCATGGTTCTAAGGAATTTCTATTTACCCACGCACCTTACCTTCCACCAACCATTAATTTATAACTTGTTTCACCTCAGGTAAAAAGCAATATTTTTCAGGGCAGTAGTTTGCATCTTAAACAGTAATAATGTGCTTTTAGTGCATTTCAAATCAGGGATGAGTGAAACTTGAGGTGCAAAGTCACAAATTACCCAATTTAGGAAGTTCTATTTGTTCTAATGTAAGCCATATATCCAGCCCTGCGTAAATATTGTCCAGGAAGCATGCCGGAGGACTGTGATTTGAGGCAAATGGGAACAAAAGAATGAGTCCCTGAGTTGTCAGTCTCAGGAATGAAACTCATTTGGAGTGTGTGGTTGCCTGATGAGATGGAGAACAGGAAAAGCAATAACTGCAGTTAAAAATCTACTTTTTTCCCCAGAGGCTTTGCCTGGTTTCAGGGCGGGTGGTGGAAGTCCTTCAGACCCAGTCACTAATTTCTCTGCTCCATTATCACACTGTGGTAGGTCACTGCCAGCTGTCTCTGGGTGAAAGGCTGTATCAGCTTGGAGTTATTTCTACCCTAAGGCTGGGACAAGCCAACTCACAGTTGGTTAAGATGTGAGTATATTTATTATTTATTGAACAGGAGAGCAAGGTGGTCTCAGGGCTTGTTCATGAGCCTAGCACTGCCTTTAAGAATCCAGGTTCTTTCTATCCCTGTGTGTTCTCAGCCTTTCCTGTTCATGTTCTTGGGCGTGTGAGCGCAAGATAGCTGCCATAGCTCCAGTAGTGTATCCTTGGACAAGTAGAATGGGACCGACAGAAGCAACATTCTTGTTTTAATTTTCTCTCTTTCCATCGAGAGGAAGTGCTTCTTCAATCCTGCAGGCTTCTCCTGAAGTTTCATTGCCAGACTTGGTCACTTGAACTTGGTCACTTGATTTCCTTTGCTAAAGAAAGAACTAATGAGAGTTTAATTGCCAGGACTGGAATAGGGCTTGGAGAGGCACTCCGGTTTCTTAAGATCAAGGTTTTTCTGGGCAAGGTGATAATAGATAATGATAGTGACACTTGTTGTCTTCCTTGTTGAAAACAAAGCAATTTATAAGATGGATTTTGTACAATAAATATTTCTACTGGTCATACTTGTGATCCTTCTCTCTGAAGCAAGATAAGGAAGATTTTTTTCATCTGTCCTTCCTGTTTCTTTCTATCCATCCATCTCTCCACTTACTCATCTTTCTATCCACCCAGCGGCCCACCAACCAAACATCTGAGGAATAGCTGCCACTAATAAGGTCCATAATAATTGCTTTCTGGGATAGAGACATAAATCAGACAGGGATTCTTCTACAAAAGGAACCCTGATACATTTTGAAAGTTAGACACCTGCCCATATAGTTATAATTCAACATAGAAAGTATGACTGATCTAGGAGTTTAGGGGTGGGAGAATCAGTGAAGAATAAAAGGGAATACAATGACCCTTTCTGGAGCTCACTCATTGAAAAAAAAATCCACGATTCTCTCAGGAATTCTTTTTTGACAGCTTTTCTTACCGCAGCTTCCTTTGGCTGCCAGTGGCACATCTAGTGCTGGGTGGCCTCTGGTTAAGAAAGGAGTGGTGGGGCCAGAGATGGGTCTTGACGTCCTTTAGCCACACTTGATAATGAGTGCATTTGAATTTGTGGATGAATTGGGTGGCTGGTTTTGATGAGATTGCTATTGGAATTATGTCATCAGTGATCCAAGTGATGCGTCCAGGGCGGGATCACTACAGCAAAAACCAAGGGAAGAAATAGAAATCATCGGCCACATTAACGGTGATGAATGGCCATGGCATGGATGTGGCCTTTTTTCTCTTTTCCCCTTGGAAGCAGACAGCCTTGTAGCTGGCTACATTTCCAAGACATGCTGCCATAAGTAGTTTTAGGTGCACATCTACAAATGGCCGACCTGCCACCTTAGTCTTGAGTAAGAAGTCATTGAGGGCAGAGGAGCAAATTTGAAGCTTGCAGGTCAAATCCAGCCTGTGGACATATCTTGTGGGGTGTACAACAAATCATGAAGTTTCAAAAAATAAAACTTCAGATTATTGACTTCTCTTTAAAAAAATGGAAAGACATAGACGTGCTGGATCTACTTTTTAACATGGAGATTATTTCCTGGAACAATGAAGTCCCCACTGCTTTGAACAGGGCATGCCCCCTTATGTTTGCCAAGATACCCACCAGTCACCCTTGACTTCCCTGGTTCTGCTTGATTCACTTCTACTCACTTCTAAACCCTGGAAAACTTGGCATTTGGCATCTCTGACCTGCAGGTTATGTTCCTGATTTAGGCAAAGCAGAAAAGATATATTCTCTGCACTTAGAAATCATTCTACGTTTCTTATTTTTCAAAGTCCTCCAGGGAGGCTTACTAAAGGTTTTATTCTTCTAAAGGTTTTATTGTTCTATTTGTTTGTCTAAAGTCATGAATAACTTTATATTTGAATTGCTAATACCCCTCTTTATAATATGTTGACATTTCAGTTAGTTTTAAGTGGAGTAAAACTACTTGGGCAGAGTTAATCTAACTAAGTTCAAATTAATGTGTTTCTTCAGAGTTATCTATATAGAGATATAGTATATTAATATCTGAATTCAAATATATAAATTCATATACTAATTCATAAATAACTTTTTCCACTGGAACACATTTGGGAAGGCACTTAACTCTTTCAAGCACTGTTATTAAACTATGCCAAGTGATTTGAAAGAGTTAAACCATCTCCCAAGTATGCAATTAACTTCTTTGGGGCACTGCAAATTACTATCTTGGAAAATTTGGTTGAGTTATTGTGGTTGTTACCATTGCTGTTAAATAGTAGTAATAATGGATTTATGAAGTACCTTGACACCACAGAGCTAAAAACAATTACATTTAAATATCAATTTAATTTAATGTGAAATCATGTTTTGTCTAATCATTGTAGCTAATTGCCATCCTTTAGAAGTCATTTCCACAGCATCTTTATTAATGGTCTGGTAACAAGTTAGCTGTTTGGAAGTTTCTAGTGTGAAGTATCATGCAGTGTGAATTTATGCATGCCAAAAATATCTCTTAGAATGTATTTACTAGCTGATGTGTAGATAATGTAGTACCTACTGAAGATTAGGCATGTCAGTGGAGTGAACATGTCTTTGAATCCAGTATGTCTAGAGAGTGTTCATGAGTATAGGGTGAAAGCTTAAAAAAATGAAGTCAAAGATTAAAACAGTGAAGAAAGAATGTTGGCCCATCCGCACTGTCTGTTAACTTGGAATCTCAGTTAAGGATCTATAAGTATCCAATAAAAGCTGTAATCAAATAGTATTGCCATGAACAATGTTTGTAACAATCTTATCCTGTGAGATGTGTGATATCAGAGTAACACCAAAGAGAGATTAAATACCTGCAATGCTTTCTCCCTGAATCCCCTAAAACAAGAAATTATCAGAAAGTTGAAATTAGTAGGAAAGAGTGATATTAAATTTTTATATATAACAACCAGATAGAATAATAGCTTAAAAAGTCAGAAGTTTTCAGACCTGATTCTGCCACTTTTAAACTGTGGGAACTTAAGCAAATTACTAGACATTTGTGAACCTTTTTCAATTTCTCCTTAATGAAGATAGATCTAGTATATAAGTCACAGGTTCTTGAGCAGTTCAAGTAAGATGATTTCTGTTTAGAGCTTGTTTAATGCTGGACTCATCAGGCATGATCCATATCCTTGTCAAGTATAAATCCCTTTCTGCTTAGATAAAGAAAAGTTTTTTTATTTTGCATGTGAAATCTTAGGAATATTATAGAAACAACCTAATGTTATTGTATGAGGTTTGTGAAAATGATCTCTTTTTCTCCTACTTGAGTTTCTTGTTTTCTCTGAAAACACCTATCTGGACCAGTATCTGATCTTATTTCCTGTGGATTAGTTTCCTGATAATTTCTTGGTGCTTATTGCAGAACTGGCGGAGGAGGTGGTAGGTTTGAAGCTGAGATTGTTAAGTCCAACAAAACTAAATTAAGTAACTTAGACAGGAGTTTATTTACTTTGTGCATTTTGGGCAAGGTAACAGTGTCCATTCAGGTCAACTGCTTCCTAATAGCATGGGGATGAGATATTTGGAAGCAAAGAATGGCATCTGAGCTCTTCAGTTACAATCTGGTACCATTTTACCACACTAGTGTCATCTTCACACACAATATAACCCATTGGTCTTTCCACATAAGTCATGTGAGCAAGCCAAGTGGGGTAGACCAGATGGCTAGGTGAGGGCACTGGCATTCCGGCCAATGCTCGGGTTTGCTGTGATAGGTAGCAGAGCACCAGTAGCAGAGAAGTGCATGGCGGGATGCAGTCTGGTTGCCACCTGTAAAAAGGATGGAGATCTCAGATGCAGAGGCAGAGGCAGAGGTCCCTGCTGGGAGATGGTTACTGGGTGCTCCTCCTTTCCTCACACCTCACCACTTCTCTAGGCTCCTGGGGCTCCTTTCTTCTCCTCCTCCTCTGTGGGGATGCTGCACTCATCTTCAGCAGCTGGAGGGGAGGATCTCTGGCTCTGTGCCACCACTTCTAAAGAGGCAAAGTTAAAGCAGGGAATGGAGTTTCAACAACAGGGGTTCCATGTCCTCGCCTTCCTGGCTCCCCCTTCTTCTCCCACTTCTTGGACTTGCTCCTCCCTCCCACCTCATGGCTCACATCTGTTGTGGAGGTCTAGAAAGGAAGAGAGGGTGGGTTATACTACTACTGGGAATCTATTTTCAGGGTCAATGGTGAGGATCAATAATTAAACAGTGAGTTTTAAATATGAAGTACAATATAAATGCTAAATAGACTTGTAATTGATGGGGACTTTAACATTTGAGATTCCATAAGTGGGGATGGGAATGAATAGATATAAAAGCTTATTCCATAAATATCATGACATAATAACACAGGAATAGATATAAAAACTTATTCCATAAATATCATGACAAAATAACACATTCATTTGTTCAACAAATATCTATCAAGTGCCCAAGTGTATCCTAGGAGCCAGATATTATGGTGGGTGGTAGAGATGCAGAGAGATAAGCCATAGAAGTGACAAACCGCCTCTTCTTCCAGGTCCAAGAACTTAAGTCCTGATAGGTGATAAGAAAATGAACAGATAAAGTACATAGTATTACAAACTAGAGTTAAACACTGTGGAGAAAAAGTAAGCAGAGAATAGGAGGGGATTTGTGGAATACAATTTTAAATGGGGTGGATTAGAAAAGACCTTGTATCTATATTTTAATAAGTAATGCTTATCACAAAGTTTAGATATTCTAAATTAAAGTGTATTTTAAACAAGAGGAGAGAATGCCTTCCTAGTTATATGGCTATCCATTCTAAAAGTGATATTTATAATTGCAGGTGTGTATGTGAAGTGTGGTGTGATTTGTTTTGTCAGGATTTCTGTTTTTGCTAATACTTCCAGATTCTAATTTACTAATCTTTTTTTTCCAATTCTTTCCAGTCTTTCAGTCTTCCTCTTCCAGTCTCTTTTCTGTTTCCTAAGTTTAATAGCATAGTTATTCTCTTAGAGACACCCCTATTTGTGTCTTAGAAATTCAAATTCAGACTACTGATAATATAAAGCGAATGTCTCTGATGTGATTATACAACATTGCCTAAAGAGCCTGCAGTGTTTGCATCAGTTCAGCCAGACCGTTATCCAGTTAACGTGAATGATGCAACTCGTACTCTGCCCATGTAGTGTGGACTTCGAAGAAGCTGTTGGTGATAGCTAAAATTAATACAGTGATTAAGAATGTAAATAAGTATTTTAAAAATTGGTTAGTATTAGGGCCTGAGTGCCATGTCACATTAAAAATTCTATAATATCCCCCATCATTCAGGTTTCTGAGAGTTTCAATAAATATTTATGCTCTACCACACGTGGATGTGTGCACAGCTCTGACATCATGGGAAGAGCCCCCCAGGCTCTGGGTGACTGATCTGACCTTCCTGGGCCTCAGTCTCTGCATCTGCAGAATGAGCATCCTGTGTCCTCCTCCAGAGAACTGTGGTGGGAATTATACTCGAGGACAGAGGAAAGCGTCCAGCACATTGCCTGCCTTATAACATGCTCTAGGGCTAGGTGGTGATTTTTTTTCTCTTAATCTAGGACTTAGAAGATAATGAGTGTAGTATTTTTATTTTAGAGGCAAAATGGACCATGGAGATCATTTAGTTTTCAAGTTATTATTTTCAGAATCAATATAAGGAACCCTGTTTTTTTCCAAATGAAGTCTGGCAAAGAACCCCAGTAGATAAGAAAGATAAATGGGATTAAGTTTATTGAAGTGGGAGCAAGCAGTCTGGATCCTTCCTGCCCACTCAGCCAGTGCCCCTGGAGATCTCAGCCTCTCTTCTCTCCCCAGAACAGCCTGTGAGGCATTTCAGAGAAACACTAGGTTTTCTTAGATGTTTTAGGCCAAACAAAATAATTTATCAGAGGGAGGCTGACTCTAATCTTTCCTCCAATGCTCTGCATCCCTAAATTCTCTTTGTAAACAATCAATCAAACCTGTCTGTTCCCTAGAAAAATTTGGGGTAGAAACTGGTAGTTTGGGTTTCTCACCCACCTACCCCATTCCATTCCCTTTTCTGTTCCATTGAGCTTTCCCTTTCCAAGAATCCAGAGGCTATTTGGCAAAGCCATTGGGATTATTCAGTCTTTTTTTATCTCTGTCTGTGCAGCTTCTGCAGTTGACCACCTCATCCTTTGTGAAACTGCATCACCTTCAGGTTCTTATATTCCTTCAGTAGAGTTTAAGGCCTCTCAATGATGGTAACTTCGGTTATGTTACTCCCTATCTATGTCACTCTCCAAGTCTCCCTATTGCTTATAGAACCATGTACATAACTAATATTCAAGAATTTCCATGACTATTAATCTTATTTTTTCACCTTATATTTTATGACAGCCTTAGGTTGTTGATTGAAACTGCCTTAAACCTCTCTAGTTGTGTTTTTAAATTTGAGCAAGTTTATGTATGGCTAGGTAAAGAGAAGGGTGGGATTAGGAAGATATAAAAGATAAAGACTCCATCCTTCAAGTGGTCCTTATGAAATGGGTAGATTTATAATGGTAGAGATGGCAGCAAGAACATTAAGAGTAAGTGCGCTTTGTCAACGCTTCTAGATGGGAGCTACGTGAGGTTGGGTTTACTACAATATCCATCCTCAGAGACTCCACAGTATCTAACTCCCAACTCTTTTCATCATAGTCCTGAAGAAATGAGTGCACGAAAGAAAGAATGACGCACTGAGTTCGAAGTTTAGTGAACTTAAAAGGTTTGCACACATTAATAGAGTCAATTAATAGATTAAACCCTTTGAAAAATGAAAGCTAATATAGAAATGTGCTTTTGTTGTCCAATTCCCTAATGTGTTTTTTTATTTTATAAATTATGTAATTATGCTATTACAATGTATTTCTGCTCATTAATAATTCTGTCAGTGGAAAACCAGTGTCCTCTTGGAGTTACTTGTATATTTGGACCTTTTATCATGTTATTTCCAAAGAAAGCTCTATCAGTTATTTTTTTGCCAAATAATGCTGCATCACTAAGCACTCCAAAATTTAGTGGCCTGAAACCACCACTATTTATTATCTTTAATGAGTCCAAGGTTCTCCAGCTCTCAGCCAGACTTAGATGACTTCAGCCGGGCTCATTCTGTGTCTGGGCCAGCTGGTGGGTCGGCTGGGTGTTGAGAGGTCAGAGGATAACTTTGGCTGTGCTTTAAGTGGTCTCAGACTGGCTTAGCATTGCTCTTTTGGTAAAGGCAGAGGGAAAAGAGCCAGAAGAAGTGTGTAAGACCCCTGGATCGGGTGACACACTCACACTATCTCATCCAACACATCTACTGGCAAAAGCAAGAGACAAGGCAGTCGTGTGTGAAGGGATGGGGAGATGGGCTCCATTTCTCAGTGGGAGAAACTGCAAATGACATGGCAAGTGGCCTGGGCACAGGGAGGGACAGAGAACCAGGAACTTCTATCTTGGTAATCATTTTCATCACAGGAGACCTGCATGCTTTGTCTGTTTCTCTTGAGATTAAGAAGGAGGCCAAGGATGATGACTATAGCTTCCTTGCTCCTCGAGTTACTCCTGGAAGAGGCTTACAGTATTCCTATTCAGGTCACCCTTGAGCTGATTTCATTCTTTAAAGCCTCATTCTATATTCTGTCCCTTTCATGCTCTCTTAGTTTCTTATCTTCTAACACAGGAAATGATAGACCAGTTGATTTGTTACCTTTGTGTGTGTAATGAGTAGAGAAAATAAGACACATTGGATTGCCCATTGGAAGGAGATATCTCTGGATTGCTTCTTGGCTTGTTTTGTACAGGAGAAATCCAAAAGAAAGTAGAGTCAAGTCTTGGGAGATAGTCTTCGGTTTGTGAAGGATCTACTAGGTGTGTGAGGGCCTGGGGAGAGGAGTGAAGGGAAGTGCTGATCTGGGGTATTGGAAGGCATGAGAGAGGAGGGAGTGATCAATAGCTATTTTTCAAGTGTGGAGCATAATTTGTGTCAGGCTGCTGAAATGAGTTAGTGCTTCATAGTTAATGGCTGTGAGCACAGTCCTTTATTGCAGCCCTCTCCAAAATGTTTGCCATCGACAATTCTAAAAGGCTGTGAGTGACTCACGGTCAATGTGAGCTATGCACTGAGGCTTTGTGAACTGGCCTCTTCTTTTCCAAATATCTTCCCCTTGAATGTTGGATCTTACTGTATTTACATCTCTGGTTTGGCCGCCCATCAAATCACCCAGTGCTCTTGACATTGTGGTTAGATGATATTCTTTTGCAAGTTTGCTTCCCTTTGCATTTTCACTGAGAGCCCTGGTGGTGTCTCCGCTCACCCTTCCTGCACCCTAAGGAAATATCATTGTCTTGCTTTGCACAGTCTGTGACCCAGTGGTGTCAGTAGCACTTGGGAATTTATGGGCCCCACTCCAGATCTAAGGAATCAGAGCCTGCATTTGAAGAAAGTCCCCAGGGCTTTTGTGGGTGCATGTAAGTTTGAGCAGCTCTGAATACAACTCCCTGATCATCGACGTTTGCACCTACTATTTCTGTTCCCTCATTCTTAACCACCCCAAAGCTCTAGATTCTCTTCCCTTAGGTTAGAAAATGTTCTTCAACCTTTCACTAACCTCTATAAGATTAATTCCAAAGTATGAGGAACCACATGGGAATGGTTTGAAATATAGTTCCGTTATAAGATTTTGTTTTCAAGGCCATGTATTTGCTTTGGTGATTGCAAACAAGCAATGGGGTGTGATCTTCTTATGTAACATGTTATGAGTCACAGAGAAGTCTGAAAACTGAATATTTACAAAGGCAAAAGCCATATAGCCTACCTTTGCTGTATCCTAAGTCTTTCTACCAGAAGAGTAGGTGTAGCTAGGAAGCATGATCCAATTTAAATAGCTCCTAATGAGGTAGAGTCTACCCATTCAATGAGTATTTTCCACAAACTACATACAACCCACTGAACGATGCATTACACATTCTCATGGTTTAAACAGCACATCAGCCTAATGGTGTGTGAGCCCCCTTTTACAGATGATGAAGTTGAGTCTTAGGAAAGAGAAGTGAGTTGCCCAAAGTCATACCCATTTTACAGATGATGAAGTTGAGTCTTAGGAAACAGAAGTGAGTTGCCCAAAGTCACACAGCTGGCAAACTAAAGGCTTGAAAAGAGCTCACATTCTTCAGTACTATGTGATTTCTTCAATTGAAAAATCTTTTTTTTTTAATTTTTGGTTTTAAAGGTTTTCCTGAGTCTCTGGGTTTCCAGGCGTACATTTTTGGGAGTAGGTATTGTGCTGAACAAATTCTTGACCTTCTTGCACATCTGGAAATAGGTATTTTGGGTTTCCCATCATTGTCCTGAGTGCTAACTCCAGCATGGTGTCCATTGGATCCCTACCAACAAGATGTCACCTCCCTGAATCGGGCTGCTCGTGGTCCTCTGGCTGCTTGTGGCACATCACAAATTTACCTGGCACATCACAACACGTATTTGCTTGGTGAATTGAACCTGAGCTGATTTCTCTCTGATAGGAGCATTGGGAGTGTCAGAAGTCCAGGTGGTGGAGAGGTTGTTAATGGAGGAGAATTTCTCTAGACAGACTATTACACACTCTTTGCCAAGGGTTAGCCTAGATTTCCCTTAAAATCCAGGCCACAGCAAACCAAAAAAGAAGGGCTGATAAGTAGGAGACAGAGTATGTTATGAACCCCCAATGGCCACCCCGGCCTGGCCTCCACGAAGTAGGAAGCCCACTCGAAATGCTTTTGCTCCTTGAAAATCCCAACTAGAAAGAAAGCAGAAAATGCTTAAAACTTCCTCTTGGAAAGCTATTCTGCCTTTGATTATTCAGAACATCTTCAAGTGATTTGGGTCTATTTTTAATACCCGAGAGACATGATGTTGTAAGGAGAGCTAAATATAGGGGCCACATCCCCCTTTCTTTTATTCCTTGGCCTTAATCTTCCTAGGAGGAAAAGAAACACATACAATATTTTACCACAGAGTTGTGACGTTTGCCCTGATGGGCCCTGCAGAAAGGAAATTCATAAATACTGTGTCGGAAATAAAGATAATGAATGGATTCTTTTTGGAGAAAACGTTAAGTGGGAGTTTATTTATGTTAAACCTCCCCTGTCTGCTGAAGACTGCGAGATAGTTCCTCTTGTTTTCCTCGGGGTCCTTTGGGGACAGCTATCAGCCCGAGCTACGGGCGCCAGCTTCAGTACCCTACCATCGGAATCCAGAAGTGCAGGACGCTCAGCCAAAAATAACTCACGCATCCCAGCAGCAACTAAAATTCCGGTTCATTATATACTTACAAGGCTTCTTTTCCTCACCACCCCCTCCCTTTTTTTAGAGGCATTAAGCACACAGTTAAAAGCAAACAATTTTGTGAGTATCCGCCATTGGCCCAGAAGGAGAATCGAGGGCTCCTTGCAGCAGCCTTGAGCTCCAGGGGTCTGTGCTGGAGGACTCTGCTCTCTGCCTTCATGTTCTTTGAAGCCTCTGCACCTCCCATGCATCTTGAGTGTCCATCACTTCTATATTTTTTTTTTGGGGGGTGGACCCTAGATTCTCAGGATCAGGGCTATGACTTGATACTATCCCCGGGGGAGTCTTCAGTTGGCTGCCAGGGGTCTCTGTGATATGAGGAAGGCAGTTGGGAGTGTGATTGATAGAATGAACCTGACAATAATTCACTTGGTCCAGATTGTACTCCCTTAAAGCCATGAGAACTTGGGACAGTTCTTCAACTTTTTCATGCCTCCATTCCCTTGTCTATAAGAGTGAGATAATGATAATCTCCTACAGAAATATAACGATTTCAGCCGTGGCGCTGAGCCTCCACTGGCCTCCAAGTCTACCCTTGTTCCAAGACTGGGCTCCATGAGTCTTGTAGAGCCAATGATATGATTCAGATCCTCAGCTTGATGTACTTGGTGTGTTTTAACAGCTGTTCTCAGGGCGGGGGATCAGGGGGGGGAAGGACAGGGCTTGGCTTAACTTAGTTTCTTTTTCTTTCCTAAGTATAATCATTTTCAGTTATTAAAAAAGCCTTTTTTATTAAGGTGACCTTAATTTCACATTGTTGTTTGTGTTTTCAGAAGTGTAGAATCCCCCCTTCTGATGTGTTCTCATAGGGCCTCCATCACCAAAGCTCCCATGACCACCATCATAGTTCATTGTGTACCCTCCCTGCTTTGTTCTTGCTCCTCACCTATTCATCCTCTTCTGGCTGCCTTGTGTTCTGTACTCAGCTTTCAAGGGTTAGTTTTTAGCTTGGCTTTATCTGACCCTTTATTTGTCTCTAATATTCCCTGTGTAAGTGACACCATTTGGTGCTATTTCATTTATTTCACTTAGCACCATTCCAGCTCTCCCTGTTGCTGCATAAGGTAAGCATTTCACATTTTTGATAGGTGAGTAGTAGGACTCCAACTCAACAAAACAAATAATTCATTCCAGACATGGGCAGAAGAGCTATGTAGGCACTCTTCAAAAAAGACACACAGGTGGGCACAGGCACATGAAAGAATGTTCATCATCATTCATGGTCAGGAGAATGCAAATAAAAACCACAATGAGATACCTCCTCACACCTGTGAGAATGGCCCACATCAAAACGACCAGAAACAACAAGTGCTGGTGAAGAAGGAGAGAAAAGGGAACCATTTTACACTGTTGGAATTGTAGACTTTGGTCCCTATGGACAACAATATGGGGGGTTCTCAAAAACTTGCAAATGGGCCTGTCATGCAGCCCAGCAATTCCACTCCAAGCTGTCTACCCACAAGATACAAAAACACTAGTATGAAGAGATATGTGCATGCCTACACTCATGAATTCAGTTTCTTCAGCTCTATATGGTCCTAATTCCTGGTGTTATTTTAAGTAGAGTATAAATCACAGCCTTCAGCGAGAAGGTACATTGACAACGGTCTGCATTTTTTGCTTCATGTACAATGTTTACTGGGAAAGAGTTCTCCCACTCCTCTCCTTCCTTGCTAAATAAGAGCAACCCACAACCCCTGCCTGAGAGATGGAACTGTAGCCAGAAACAATGGAGCCAGAACTCAAAAGGTCTGGGATAGCACACTTTCTGCCCAACGCCAAGAAATACAGTTCCCACCAACTCACCACATGTTTCTAAAGAAGCAGGGTTTTTGAATCTCTTTGATTCTGTGGGCTCCTGTCCCTCTCTTTAAGAAAGGTAGCAACCCAAAGGGACAAGTCCTTGTTAAATAACTTTCAAAAGATGATTAACATCTCTACTGATTTGGCTATGATCTGCTTTACAGGAACAGGAGCTGAGGGCTCCTGTTAGCTCTGAAAGATGCTTGTTGCTAGTTTTCTCTCCTTGTGCAAATCATTGACTGGTATCCAGCAGAGGAGAGCTTATTTGTGCAGTCATCTTATCTGTGTGTCCATGGATATTTGGATTTGGAAATGAGTCTTTAGAGAAAAAAAGAACCTCTTAGAGTATCGTGAAACATTATCCCTGGTGTTGTGGTCTCATTGCTGTAGAGATATTCCAGAAACTATTTTAATTAAAAACACTACTGGCCAAACCCTCTCACCTAGATTTTATACTAAAGCTTGGGGCAAGGTCTTCTTCCAGGACACTGCAATATGGACAAAACTCTTGGTGCTGAGTTGTCTTGGCACTGGGGGTGGGAAAATGGGCTGGGGCAAGCATCTTTTCTCCTCTTCAGAGCTTAGATAATACTGAAAAATTTGCTTCTCGGCAGCAATCTTCCTTACTGGATGGGAGAGCATGATATGTTTCTCAGTCGCAACTGTCTGGCACTAATCCTAGTACACAGTAGGTCTAGTTTATGCCTAAACTCTGAATAATAAAGTGATGTGGAAACACAGCTTCACATCTTTTTATTTATAAAGAAAGTCATTGAGAGACATGTCGATTTCTGTTATAGAAGTGAATGTATTGATGATGCCAGTTGAGGACTCAGAATAGGAATTTGAATTTGAATGCACTCATAAAGTGGGTCTTTCTTATACTTTTGTGGTTTACTTGGTAGCTCTAATAGACATATTTAAAATGTAAAATAAAGGGAATTAAATAAATAGTAGAATTCTTCTCCCTATCCTACCCCTACTCCCTGAAATTGTTAAACAGAGCGAGCTCCCTTGTTAGTACATGGTCTGTGTCTGAAGACTGTGCTTTGTTTGTCATAGGACCTCCAGGAATGATGGCTGTTTAGACAGAAGTTAGAAAGTATGAATTCAGCTCTTGTTTTGTTGTTCCTGTCATAACGCTTTCTTGGGGAGCAAAAAAAAAAAAAAAAAAAAGAAAAGAAAGAATAGTTATGTTTGCCACCTGAGGCATTATATATTTTATAAATTATAAACTATATATTTTTGTGTGTGGTTTTAAGCTAGATCCTTGATGCTACTTTGACTTGGTTTTCTTGGTTTAATTTATTTTAGTTGGTAAAGATTATTCATCACTCATTTAATTCCAGGGTGATCTATTGATTCTTTTCTCCTCATTTGGTATTTTCTGACATTTTGTGGCACTGGATATTGATTTATACAAAATCAGTCATCTCCATGTCCAGAGGAGGCGTCCTTCCCTTGTCATCAGCTGTTCTTCTGAACGAAGTGGGATGGTTACATCTGTGGAGGTGTTGGGTGATTTAGGGGCGGGACGCCTGCCCTTCACACCTACCAGATCATGCTCAGAAAAGTCTTTATATAATTTTGAAAATGTGATCCTTGGAAGGTAGCAGCAAATGGTTTCTGGGTGGGAGGCTAAACGTTTTCCTCTAACATTTACCAGTTTCTAAGTCACTGTCAATCTACTCTCTAAGTCAAGAAACAAAGGATGAAGCTGCTATGCAAATAGACCTTCAAGGTAAGTCTCCCTAGTCCATTGTTTCTCCAACTTCATGAATCAGCCTTGTTAAAATGCAAATGAAATTCTGTACCTCTAGCATGAGGCCTGAGATTCTGCATTTCTAACAAGCTCCTAGGTGATGCTGCTCTAGAAGCCATGAGTCACATGTCCTAATTCCCTCCTATTTTGAAATTCTCCAATGGTATCTGAGGTTCCCCTGGCATTAAGATCTTAGTTTATATTTTACAGCAGTCATGAGGATCTAGGCTTGTGTTACAGAGATGAAAACCATCGGATAATTTTTAATAATCTTTAATCAAAAGGATGGGTGGCTTCTTTTTTTCTATTGAGATGTAACTAATGACCTTTTTTGGAGGTATAGAGTATTCAGCTTAGTGACTTGATGTATATCATGAGATGATTGTCATAGTTTATTTAGTAATCATCACCCCCAGTGGTTATTTTTCCTTGTGATGGGAACTTTTAAGATCTGCTCTCAGTACTGTTTGAATGTACTGTATAGCAATGCTGTCCGTCATGATGTGAACATAACATGCTAAGTGCATTTCTAAATGAACCACAATCACATTACCTTGTACATAATACAATTTTAGATTATCCCATGCATTTTTATTAATCACCTTATGTAATCTTTCCAACTGGAGCAGAATGGAGTAACTTTTCTTTTTTCCCTAGAAGACCTAGAAATTGATTTCCTTACTTAATAAAATTTTGATTATATTTTTATATTTTCAAATATTTTCACCTTACAATGAACCACATTTACCCATTTTACCTGCTTCCCCCATCTCTGGAAACCACCAGAATGGGTAGTTAATAAAGTCAATTTTTGTGAGTATTTGAGTGCTCATTTCCTAATTTTATTTGTGCCTGAGGGAATGGTACTCTCTTCTAAACTGTTCTCTTCTTCATAGGGGCTCCTTTGTCCCCACTTTTTAAACTTGCTGATTGCAAAGAATCATAACTTCTAAGCCAAAATGGAAAATTCCTTGTGACAAAGTTTGTGACAATCTTGAGATGAAGCTTTAGGATGTCTTTCTTAGGAGTATTTGCAATTTCATAGACAGTGACAGAAACATTTTTAAAGCTCAGAGTTAGGAGTAGTGGAATTTTTAGCTCCAAGCCAGTCATCTGTAAGAGTTTTTTAGAGGGGGAGAGGAGGAAAAGGAAAAGATGTTTCTAGCTTATTTCTCATTCATCCTACTCATAAGATTTTCCATCCTACCTATTAGTCTATTTCTTACTATTCCTGGGGATTTCTGGTTTAAGGTGGTCTTCAACATAAAGTCTTTGAAGACAAACAGTTGTGTAACTCATCTCTGCAGTGTTCAGTATTTGTTCACTCAGCACTCTGTGATTCTGGGTTCTCTTTATGTTCAGCGTATCATGAAGCTGGGAACAGTCTATAAACATACTGAGAAGGGAAATATTATTTTTATATTGAATTGGGATGGATGATGTATGGAACGTCTTCACCTGGTTGAACTTAGATTTGATTCTTCTCAAATCAGTGACAGATTCATATGTAGAGAAAAATCGAGGCTCTCATCTGTATGTTGTTTTTTATTACAATATTTTGCTTCGGGCTCAAACATATCAAAGTAGTTCAGACACTCTGGATGAAATCATCTGATTTCTATCAATAAATGCCTCCTAAATCCTTCCGATTATAGGCAGTTGGTATTATTACCAAGTTATAGAACGACATGGTAATGCCATGCTGTAATTAATTGGAGTCAACGTAGCTCAGATTTATACGACGTTTAATGTTTATAGTTCAGTCAGGCTGTTTTTCACTTAAGTGATATAAGTAGACTTATCTATTGAACTGAATTCTGTTTCTTGGTTTGAATATTTGAGTCTATGGCTTTCTATCTGTGTTCATTACACATAGGTTAAAAACAAATCCCTAGTTTACTGTTTCCTTTCATAGGAGCTTTCTTATTCCACATAATTGAAAATGGTAGTTGACTGATTAATCATGTAAGTTGATCAAGTTGGGGAATCATAAATCATGTACATACACAAAACAGAATTTGGTTAAAAATCCAGAAACATTTACAACTATTTTACTGTGGAGACAAGCCTTTTTTAAGTAGAGATTCACAGAGTAGAATTCTTGAGTCTTTTTGTGTACACTAGCTCCCTAAAGGAACTTCTACAAATTTCAGTTCAGGTTCTTTAAAGTGAATGAAGAATTTAACAACAATGCAAATGGCTTAACTAGAGAGTCTGCAAGTGTTTAGATTCCTGCCCCTTCAGATGAAATAAAAAAAAAAAAAAGAAAAAGCAAACCAACATTTGTTTATTGGGTCTTTCCAAAGGACTTGATTAGTTTCATGAAATTAACAACTCCCTTTCCATGGAACTTCATATTTTAGATATACTATTTAATTAAATTACGTAAGTACATCAGTGGCCACCACTGGCCTAAGCCAGATGAGGATGAAACACAAGTGAATCTTGCTTAGCATACAAGTCCACTACCTGCAAGCCCATGGATGTGGGTGGAGAGACCCTCACCTGCTATTTAGTGTGTTTTATAGGCCATGTCCGGTGGAATCACTGAAGTTAAGAGTGGGTGTTTGACAGAGGGAATGATAAACTTTTATTGTTCCAGCAAAACAATGAATGGAAACCAGGCCATTCTGACATAGAATGACTGAATACCAAGCTCGCACCTATTCAGGCAGAACATTGTCCTGACATCTTTGATATCTTTGCTTTTGCTTTTACTTTGTGAGAGTTTGAATGCAGATTTCTCTGGTGGGGTAGGTTGGACACATCATTATAGTTTTTTTGTGAAACAGATTTCTGAAGGTGAACATAAGATGATTAGCTTTCAATTAAAATAGAAAAATCAGACATAAAAGTTTGTATGAATGTGTCTTGGAAAATTTCATTGAGAATGGACTTAGTGAGGATGTGTAATAAAATGAGTGGCAGGGATACAAAAAGTTTCTAATCCAGGTATTACATTCAAGTGTGTGCAAAAGCTTACTGGTGTGGAAAAGACCATCATCACCTTTTGCCCTGCCTGGGGACTCCCAGCTCTGTACTTACTTTCATCAGTGTCCCTCTGTTCCCGCAGCCCTAGCTTCCCTTCTGCATCACCTCTACACTGAACATAGGCATTGAGCAAAACGTTTAAGTGCTATGTGCTATCATCATAAGACACCGTGGAATGCACGGGTTCATTCACCTGACAAACGATTTTCTGGTCTTTTGATCCTAAAATAAAATATTAATCCATTTTTAGTCTCTCAGTTACAGGACTAGCTTCCAAATCAAGAGCGATCTGACGGATGCCTTTTGCATAGATTTTTCCTTTTTCGTTTATGTATGTATATGTAGCTTTTCCATAAGGAAAATGTTCTGGACTCTCATATTGTATTTCTGACTAGTCAGCTTCTTTCTTAATGTGCTGCTTAGCTGGGGGCAAATAATCACTTGGGGACATCCCTTTTATTTCTTAGCATTCCTTGGTATGTGGATGCATCACTTCAGTTTCTGCCTTCACTTTCATACAATGCTCCTTCAATGCGTCTGTGTCCACATTTCCCCCTTTTTATAAAGGACACTAGTCACTATAGATTGGGGTCCACCATCATGAATCACTGTAGCTTGACTGCCTTTGGAAAGACCCATCTCCAAAAAGGGTCACATTCTGAGTTGTTATGGGTTAGGACTTCCTTAGGTTTTTTGAGATGATGCAGTTCAACTCACAGTGCATTGCATAGTTATTTGCATTTGAGTTTAAAAAAGATGAAATAAATGAAGTCTCCCAGTGGTGTCCCAGAGCAGGCTTCCCTGTGTCTTAAAAGGTCAACATAACAATCTGGACAGTGTGTTATTCATTTATTCTTTAACACTTCATGTCTTATAGTTGAAACTTCCTTTGATGAAAGCATTTAATAAAGACAGAAACAAAACTTATTCTTTTTTTATTGCTTGATTTAAGAATACAGAATCACAGCTATGCTATTTAGTACTCTCCTGTATTCATGTATGTTCTCATTATGTTTACATTTTGGAGACGTGTACTTTATTTTATCAGTAACGAATGCATACTGAGCTACATTTACTATTTGATGCTTCATTTTGCTCTCATTAATTTCCTTGCTAAATGATAAGTGGCATTAAAGTCATGCTAGTCTGAGTCTGCATTCTGAGACAGAGTGATGCATGCTACAGAACATTTGCACCCTTTCTTTTTAAAATTTGTTTTTCTGCATCATCTATGGAAATTGCCACTCTTAATGCTGGGAAAACTTGGGCTGTTAAAGGTAGAAGGAAGTGGTAGAGTATGGGGAACACAGGTAAATTGGATTTGTGATGGAATTTATTAAGAACAATATTGCAGACTTGATACTTGTGATAAATGCTCTAGCTAGGTTACTGTATTCATGCAATAGCTGTAGAGTAAGGACGTTTATTTATCAGGGTAGATTATGCTATAGGAACAAACAATTCTGGGCATTTCCTTTCCCATAATGTCTGTTGGTGGAGGTGACTCTCCAAGGCAACCAAGTTGGCTCAGCACTCCAGTCAGCTTTGACTTAGACTGTCTTATCAACATGTGGCTTCACAAATGCTGTAGTAGGGGAGGACAAAGGGAAGAGTTAAGAGCCTATGATGAGATCTTCCCCCCTGGGAAGTGAGAGCCATTACATTTCCTTAGCTGAAAAAACTCATGTGTTCATGCCTAATTTTAAGGGGTGTAAGGAAATGCAGTTTTACTGTATGCCATGAATAGACAAGATCCAGAGATTGATGCATAATTGAAATGATAATATGTCCCCTTTATAGATATGGCAACCAGGGGTTCAGAGAGCTTGGGTTACCTACCCAGGGAGATAAAACTAGAAAAGAATATACCTGCTAATTAAACCTAGGTCTATTTGACTAAAAAGACTATGTTCAACTACTTTGTGTATTGCCTTCCATAAATAATGATTCAACTACCTTGCAGATGGTGTGATTGAAATTATACAACTAATTATTCTCAGTTTTCCTTATGGAGTCCTGTTGGTAAGGATTTATAGGAGATGAGGAAAATCTGGGTGATTCATGAAGCTTCAACTGAGTCTAGTCTCAGGGAATTTTGCTGGACTTTTGGCTCTGGCTTTTTTTCTTACATGCAAGGTAACCCGATCTGAAGAAGTATATGAATATTCTAAATAAAAGATGGGACCACGCAGGTCAGGGAAGATTTTTACATTATCTGTTTTGCTAGAAGTGAGATGGAAAATATGGTCTGTGGCAAGTTAGATTTGCACAGGAATTTACAGTCTAAAAAACATGTTTATGTAGAATCTGAAGGGGGAAGCAAGCCCCAAGTTTACTAGTTGACTGTGACAACTTATCAGTGAGGTGTGATTAGCAGAACAGTCAATGGGCCAATGGAACTTGAGGCTGAGTCCATGGAAAGATATAGAGGAGCATGAAGCAGGGATCAAGAACATAGACTTTGGAGTCAGATCTGGGTTCACTCCTGGAACATCACCTTTGCACCTCTTGGATTATTCACTTGTAAATCAGGAGCATGATGTGACTTCATAGAATGTTTGTAAAAGATACACATGGTAAAGCTGATAAAGCACTTAGCGCAGTGTTGGTCATCTACGTCCATCCTCAGTAAATAAATGCTGGTGGCTCTCATTATTATTATGGTGGTGGTTATTATGAGGATTTTCCAAACAAGCATGCAATTATTAGGCTCTAGGCATAGTGGGAAAGTATACTAGGGATATAGTCACTTCTATATGTCACAGTCACTATCACTAGAAGTAGTGGATTAATTTGAGGTTGACTACCAAGGTGGAGAATTGCTTAAAATCAAATTGCTGAAGGAACTAGTAGAGTGAGATACTTGAACAGAGACCTGAGGGCCTGGGTCATAGTTCTTTGGATCTCTGAAGGGTCGTCCTACAGAATAGGATTGAGTCTTATTCCCTATGGAATGTTGCAACAGTGTAGTCATGGAAATTGTAGGGAGAAGGAGATCAACTCATTTTGGGACAAAGCTCTCAACTATAGAGCAGGAATGTCTTGTGAGGCCATGCCTTCACTGTCATCGGTAGGGTCATCATTATTTGGCTGTGTGCTGGCAAGTTATTGAGGATTCATCATCAGATGAGCAGAGATATTAGAAAATCATAATTGATACTCTACACTGAGCTTTATAATCCTAGTTTGGGTGCTCCATAGAATCAAACAAAACATGTCTTCGGTCCTGCCCTAGGCCAATTAAACCAGAATCTCTGGTGACTATTTTTATAAAGCTCCCCAGTTGATTGTATTGTGCAGTCAAATTTGAGAACTACTGTTTTAATTGAAAAGAAGTAGGTGGCATTGACAGTAACCTCAAATGCATATCTTAAAACTAGAGGTAATTGATCCAGAACAGCAGGAGAGAGTATCTTTTTGAGTGAGAAACAATAATGAAGCAGGGAAGAGTTTGGTAGAGTTTGGTAGTGTTTGGATTCCACATATTGAGAAGTCTATCTAAACAAAAGTTGCTGATCATTTTACTTAATGGTTTGTGATAGGGGTTGAGACCATTGTCAAGTTGAGTGACTTTGTAAAATACTTGATAGGAAGGAAACCAGGAATTTTAGATACTCAGGATTCAACTCTAAGGATTGATCTGATTTCATATAAAAGAGTTTGTTTGTTATTATTTGTGTTTACTAGCTAAGTGATTCATACTGTGCCGAGGGAGATATTTTCAAATGCACTGTGTTGCTTCTATGTAAAATAGCTTATTTCTCCAAAGATATTCCATTTTACTGATGCAATCCTACAGGACAGTGCAAATTCTGGTGTGTGTGTGTGTGTGTACTCGTGCGTGCGCACATGTGCGCACTGGGATGAGATGAGGGGAACACACATAGAAATGCATATTTATAGGGCATGGAGCGTGCCTTCTCATTTCCCTCCATGACCTTTATGCAAGAAGCATAAGAATGACCCATTGTCCACTGGCCCTGGAGTTTGGTTTTCCCTAATCTCTGGATGCTCAGTGGTTGAGCTGGCCTCCAGCCTGGCCAGTTGACAGCTGTCAGGGGAGCCCCATATATCCCAAATTTGTTCCTGCGTGGCTTCCTCCTGCCTGATCCCTCATCCTCTGGCATGGCATTTTCTCCATGACAGTCTGCCCCTGAACTGCCCTCGCTGCTGCTTTGGTAAAGGCTGGCACCGAAAGAGAGTAACAGCCACTGGCGAATCCAGTTTGTTCAGCAGCATCAGCAATGGATGAGACCTCCCCCAGGCTGGAAGAAGACTGGAAAAAAGGACTTCAGCGAGAAGTGAGCTGGCAGGTAAGTGATGTTCTCAGCTCCAGAGGGGCCCAGATCTCTCTCTCAACTTTTTAAACTCAGATCTAGGTAATTCACATCAGTCTATTTGCAGAACTGCATTATCTGCAGGCACATGCATTTGGGAAAAGTCATCATTAGTTTCCAATTCTTTGTAAACCATGCAAATAAGACTCCAAATGAATTTATTCTAGATTCTCCAGCAAGCTAATAGGGTTTTACAAATCTATAGGTGTTGCTAAATTTATACTTCTGTAATAAAGGTCCTTGAATTAACAAGTTGCAGGTGTATATCTAAGGAAACATGCATATTTGGTTTGTTGTGAGTACAAGTTCATTGCAGTATAAAAATTTAATACAACACCTGTCATCAGATTTACTTTATGGTGTTAGAGTAGTTGGGAATAAGGGGCTTGGTTTTAACCTATTTTAATGAGGTGACCATTCTTTTAATGCAGCTTGTATGCCTTTCTTATTTATGCTGAACTCATAATAGGTAGAAGCTCTGTGCTATGCAGAGAGTTCAAGCTAAAGGATTCATTTTGGTGTAGAGGCAGTTTTCATTAAAATATGCAAAGCAGTAATGTTTATACGTTACAATACCTATTTCAAATTAGCAAAATTATATGCTCCTGTCTCGTAAGCTGCCAACTGAAATCCCTTCCTAAATCCTGTTGAATGGCTTTGATTACTCTTCTTCCCATTACACATTACACACCTCTAATGCATATTTTTACGCATCCACTCCATTGCCATTTAATTAGACAACAATATTGAAGAGTGATGCCAGAGTGTTTTTTTTTTTAATGCTGCCACTTTATGGAAAAAGAACACTTCCGTGCATGAGGCATTTCTTATGGGTGGTTTTGGATAAAGTAAAACTGTGATTTCCATTTTGTCTATAGCAGAAAGTTTCATATAATAAATGGTGATACTTAGCATCAGTTTTCAAAAGTAACTCTCTTTTTATAAAAAGAGGGGAACTTTTCTTGAAATTGTCTTCTGTGCTATTTAGTGAAATGTAGTACTCATATTGACAGGTATGTTCTAAGCAATGTGATGTTAAGTTAGGAGCTTCAGAAAAAACAGCTTCCAGATTGTCATAAAATTGGAGTCCTTCCATTTTGTGCGAGAACATTATTTAGGAGGAAGGAAGGGACACAAAATATATTTCAGCATACTACTTCCAGGAGGTCACATGGTCGGTTGCAGGGGTATAAGCAAATATTCATATTTTTACAGTATGTTGATGTAATTTTTGGATTTTTGTCTTTTGTTTATGTTTTCCTCGCCTTTAGAAAACTGGCATTTTATATATAGCCTTCATTTCAAACGCGGTTGAAGGGAGGAAGTACATGAAAGGATGATTCAGAGATCTCAGTGAACAAAATGTTTAATCTAGAAACACGGAATCTAAATGTTTATGTAAAAAAAAATGTGTCCTATCAATGTTAGCATCCCATGAACCTTTAGCTTAGTAATTTTCCAAAAGGCGGAGATTAAAAATATTCTTTATACTATTTATCTCCAAAGATGTGATCCTGGACAGCTGGTCGACCTGTGTCATTGTGATAACTTAAGCTCTCCTATATTGAGAGGAGATAGCGATTATGAAAAAGGCATCCTGATATCTGATTTGGTTCATGGCTACTGGTAATTCATGGCACTGGCTAGAAAATTGTTGCAAGCTTCACCTGCTTGTAACCCTTTACCCCCAGTTAGACTTATATGCTGCCCCCTTCCTGTCATCTGGATTGTCATGTGGGTTCCATATGCACAGACTCACTCCACTTGAGCAACATTCAGGAAAGAAATTAAGTCTGATGACACCAGATCTAAGAGCTTTGTTGTGAGAGTGATTTCTTTTGGTTATCCATGACAGTATATAGTTAGGGGTGTGATTGAAGCTGAGGTTTTAGTTTAATCAAGTAGATAACTTCCTACCCAAACTGATTCAATACTTGCTTGTTTGCCTACTCCTGTCAATCGTGGGGTCAAGGTGTGTGTGTGAAGGATTGTTCATACTACACATCCTCCACTATTCATAAGGACCCTGGAAGGTTGGTATGATTACTCCCAATCAACAGATGAAGACATTAAGTCCAAAGGAGATTACATAACCTGCCCAAAGACATACAGTCTTCAATTTCAGGCCTGTTTGACTCTACTGTCTGTGTTCTTATCACTTTTGTTGCTTGCTATCTGAAATTGAATTTAATCTCGTTTTTTATCTCATGGAGTTGTAGCTTATGAGCAGCTGTAATGTGGGCAGGCAGGAAGCTAGAGGAAGAAAGGGGGAAAAGCATAATGAACTTCTAATAGAATAATCAATCTCTGAATCATTAGGACTTTAATAAAATGTTTTTAATAGTTTATTTTTTAACCCTTACTTTATATCAGGCACTTAGTGACATTTCTAATTCTTACAAGTATTCTGACGGACATTATTAATCTCCTTAATGAAGATGGGGAAACTAAGGTCCTTAACAATATTAGGGAATGTTCCCAAGGTCACACAAGTAAGATGCTGAAAAGGGAGTTATGTTCAGTGAGACCGACTTCCAAGCTTGTTCTCTAACAGAAGCTGCCTCTATGAAGGTATTTTCAAATTATATTTTGATAATGCATATTCTATCTATCTCATCTCACCATGATGTAATAAGTCCCTCTAATTTTTTTTTAATAAATTCAGATGGGCAAAAATGACTTGCTCACTCACTTTTTCAGAATGTATTTTAATTGGATGCTGTTTGCCTTAAACAAACCAGCTTACCCATGGAGTTGGAAATGAGCTAGAGGTAATTTCTAGAATCAACTGTAAATCTGAAAATCCATTTAGGCATATAACCTATACTGGAAAAACCAACAAAATCTGTGTCCAAGTTAATGCTTCTGTCTCATGTAACATACTTCAACTGTGAGAGAAGCTCGGGAAAGAGAGGGCAGTAACTTACGTCACCAAGACTATCTGACCTCTGCCAGACTTATATAAGGAGATGCCAATGCTTCTTATAAACAGAGTTTGAAGTTATGTTTGAGAGAGGCCTTGCAGAGATGGGAGAGACTAGCTTCCCAGTGCAGATGTTCTCTTGTTAGGACAATTGTCTGTTGAAAGATGTATTGGGTGGTTCCCTTTAAAATAAAATAATTGTGGTGTGGCCATTTTGAAGTCTTCTATTGATGTGGCTTGTCTGTTGTCCATGAGAAGGGACTTCCCCAAGGGTAAAGATGTTTCTTCTTTGTCTCTGTGTCTCTCTCTGCCCTTAGTACTGAGTCTGTCATACAACCATGATGAAGTTTGTAAATTGAGAGAAATTGCAAACTTAATGTGGAAGGACCAGGTCATGATTTTGCACTTGAAGATCACTTGAAGCTGAGGGATCTAAATAACAGTGCTGGATTCCACTGCTGGTTTCTGATGATTGGTGGTTACCATCTTCTATTTCATATTTCTTCCTATTCCCTGTGCCTCAACATTCTTATATAGAGATTGGGGCAAGGTTGTTTTATCTGTATCTACTTAGATAACTTTATGCTTCAAAGCAGCCCTGTCTGGACACGTGATATATCATCAGAGTCAGTATATGGTGTCTGGGGTCAGACTTGGGTTCTAAACTTGGCACCATCAGTTTCTGACTAGGTAACATTACTGATGTATTAACTTCTCTGTGATTCAGTTTCCTCATCTGACAAATGCAGACAATTAGCTACCTATAAGTTTGTTGTGAGGGTTAAATGAGTTAATTTATGGAAAGTACTAGAAGAGCATTTCAGTAAGTATGTGTGATGACCTAGAGTACGTGGTGTAGGTGTCAGCAACTGTTTATTATTTATTTCATGAGATAATCCCTTAAATTAAAAAAACCCTACTATGTGCAAAACACGGCCACATTTATGTGCATGATAAAGTGACCTGAGATGGTGCCCTCGAACTTGCGGTCTTGGCGGGGAGAGTGTGGCAGTTGATGAAAATCAGGGAGCCACACAGGCTGTGTCTCAGGGAAACATGCTGAGGAATGGCCTCCAGTCTCTGTAAGGGGCTTCCTGCTTTCCAGAATTAATTTCTTTTCTTTTCTTTTTGTTTTTGTTATTCTGACAGGTATAAGGTGATATATCATTGTGATTTTATTTATCCATTTTATTAAGGTAACACTGGCTTACAATGCTGTATATGACTTAGATAATTCTTTTTTTTTTAAAGTGCTGAACTGGTCTTTATTTTTATTTATTTTTTCTTTATATATATGTTTTTTTACTTGATCTTTTGCTTTTTGCTATATAAGATACAATGAAAAAGTTTGATTATGAGTATTTTTTATTTTTATATATTTGATATCAGTTGTAATCCCCATGTAGTCCCCATCACCATATCACCAGTGCACCATCACCTCAGTCCCCCGTGCTCCTGTCTGCCCTCAACCCTCCCCCCCTCCAAGTGTCCCAAATTTGTCCTTGTCTTTTCATTTTTGGTTTTTATGTCTTTATTATTATTATTGTTGTTGTTCTTATTCCTTTCCTTGATCCTCCTTTGGTTCTCTTATATTCCTCCTAGGGAAGGAACCATCTGGTATTTTTCTTTTGCCTTCTGACTTACTTTGCTGAGCATAATCCCTTCCAGTTCCATCCATGTTCCTA
>JAGFMF010011878.1:1210183-1247869 GCA_019455555.1 Galemys pyrenaicus
TACCTATTGTAAAGAGTGCTGCTATAAACATAGGGGTGCAGGTATTCTTTTGAATCAGTGTATTTGTGCCTTTTGGGTATATTCCTAGGAGTGGGATTGGTGAATCCTATGGAAGTTCCTTAAACAAGAAGAAGGAGTTAAGACAGACAGAGAACTGGGGAAAGTATTCAGGTTGGAAGGGGAGGGGTACAAAGTGTGCGAGTTGAGCAGTCAGGTTGCTTGTGTTGGCCTTGGGTGTGGGGGCAAGCCTGGGAGATAAATCTAAAGAGAAAGAAGGGAGGCCAAACAGCTTCAACTAGCAGTGGAGAAGGCTGGATGGGCTTTAAGTAGAAGCATGACAAAAGAATCAATTTTTTTCTTAGAAAGACCATACTGGTTTCAGTGAGGAGGATTAAATCAGGGTTTAGAAGTTTAGAAGCTGGATATCCACTTAAGGAACTGCTTCACCACTTTAAGAGAGGTGGACTGGGTGGTGGAAACAAGATGGAGATGGAAGGGTGAATTCAGAAACCTCTACAGGCTACAAGCCTTGGGATTTAGCTGTTGTTCAGTTCAGGGTATCTAGGATTCTCTTTCGGGTGGTTAAATGGATGTGGGTGAACCATCGGAAAAGAGATTAGCAGGAGCCGAAGATGGCTTTTGGGCTCACAGTGGGGATGAATGATAAGCAACTGAATGGTGAAGATTTGTAATAAATAGGAGTGACATAGTATGTTATACCAACGGCTGAACAAAACACTGTGAGGACTTAGAAAGCTCAGAGAAGGGACTGATATCAGGAATAGCTAATATTCAGTGAGACCTTGCTTTGTGCCAAGAGCAGTTTTAAGCACTTTGCACATATTAATTCAGAGAGTCCTCATCATTGCAGCATTAGGAAGCTACTAGTAGCATCATCGTTTTGTAAATGCAGCAGTTTCAAAGAGGTTAAGAACACTTAAAGTAGAATATCAGATCTTGACCATGTAGCCTGGGTCCAGCACTTGTAAGAAGCCTGGGGTTCTGGCCACCATCTAAAATTAGGAAGGCAGGCAAAATTTCATGGGGTAGATGGCATTTGAGCCAGGTTTTTAAGGAGGAGTAGAATTTGAGAGCAGGGTAATTCTGAGTTAGATTCCTTCTCCTTGACATCACTGATGTAGGGGTGAGATAGATTCCTATTCTCTCAGGACTGGCAAAGGGCCTAACCTTCCCTCTTGTACATGTCTCTGGGTCAGTGAGTTTCCTACAATTACTGGAATAACTGAGTTTCTCAAGGTGGTGCAGTCCAATGTCAGAGCTCTCAACAGAGGTTGTACATGACAGAGGAGGCCTCTAGCAAGGCTGGCCCAAGTACCCACCAGGCCTGTGCCTATAGGTCATGGTGTCTTGGAAATGGTAGACCTGGAATCAAGAGGGCCTTACTAGGGAAAGTCTACCAGTCCCAGATAAGTGACCTTAGGCAAGTCTCTCATCTCTCTGAGCTGTGTCTTCCTCTATAAAATATGAAGCTGAAAACCTACTTCCAGGCAAATAATCAGTGAAATCATGAACATTTGAAAAAACTTTGCTGTAAAACATTCTAAAAATGTGAGACTTTATTTTGATGTACTGAAAATAATGCAGAACTATATCTTTGAAACAGTACCAGATAGTAAACCAGTTTGGTCTACTCTCTATCTTACCTTCCCACTTCCATTTTTGTTTTGTGCTTAAATTTCTACTCGACATTTCTTGCTCTTAGGAAAAGATTCATTTGCTCATGTTCATGTTTGTTCATGTTTGACGTGCCCTACTTTGGACATCTGTGGAATAGGGATTCTTTGTAACTTGAGTTTACTTCATGTTTTCTAGAGAAATGTTGTTTAGCTACTAATGTCCTCTGTCAGGTGAGTACACAGTGATAATGGCTCAAAAGCAGCACCTGAGGTGGTAGACAGACGAGTCTGACTTTATGCCAAGGGTGTGGTGGAACTAGCACGAAGGTATATAGGTTCATCAGAAACCGGTGTCATTTTCTTTTTTTCTTGTCCATTGCTGGCACAATGGGTTCTTTGAAAAGACACTTTTTCTTTCTGGTTGTAATTTGTTTGTTGTTGCTTTGAAATTATGTGGAACTCATTCATTTATTCATTCATGCGTTTGGTCAAGGAAGGTGAAATGGTTGATGCATTTCTGAGGTTCCAATAGATGCAGAAGACTGGAAGAGACCTTGAGTTGACATCTCATTGTTTGTTTTCACCCTACCTGTTCCTCATCTAGAGCACAAGCAACCCTCAAAGGCTGAAGACAGATGACCTTACGGAGCTTCTCTCCATAACTCATTCCTACATCTAACAAACAATTCTTAGGCTAGGGAAATTCTTCCTTGTGGCAGATTCAGACCACGCTCCTCAGGACCAGCTCTGCTCTTTCATCCTTTTTGGAGGTGGAGAAAAACAGCTCAGTCACTGTCCTCAGGAATCAGCCTTCCTGGCCTTGAAGATCATTATGAAAACAACCCTCTGCTTTTGCTTCTCAAGGCTAAGCAACCTAAATTCTTAAGTGTAATTCTTCATTCCCATCTTCTTGTGTTACACTGAGCCTTTTTCTAGCCTTCTCATTACCTTAACTTCTCTAATCTTGAGCTTCAAGAGGCTCTCACTAGGGTAACTAGTAGTAGCTAGCCCTGCTAGGGCTAACCAGCAGACTAATAGTTGCTCATTCATTTAGTGCACATTTATTGAGCTTCACAGTTAACTACTAGCATGCTGGCAAAACCCTGAGGGTTCATAGATAAGTAAAAAAGCATCATGCAGCACCAAACAGCACAGTTCTTATCATGGGTCATTACTTAACAGCTATCTGGACTTGAGCACATTGCTTAAATTCTCTGTCCCAGTTCCCTCATGGCCCAAGTGGGAGAATGGTAGTTTCTATTTCACAGGATTATTGTGAAGGTCCAATGGATAAATACGTGTAATGCACTTGGGAAGGTGGTTGACATATACTGAGGGCTATGTAACTCTTAGAGAAAATAAAAATGAGATAAGATGCAGATTTTGTCCTCAAGTTGATCCATTCTACTTTAAGGGGAAACTAACAAATTTTCATCTATTATTTTTATCTAGTAGGTTCAATGGTCTCTTGGCAGTTTAACCATGTGGAGTGCAAGTTCAAAGGACCAAGAGGAAGGATGCTTTAGGGCATCAGGGAAGGCCTTGTGGCTCAAGGAAGGTGACCTACTTATTATTTAGATTCACATATTGACTTACAAGGCTGGGAGAATCTTAGGCATGGCATTTTGTTGTTCATTTTCAACCCACAGATCACTGGATTTGACCTTAGGGGCAAAGTAAGGGTTTCTACTTGGTGAAGAGGGTGAGAGGGCAGTGTGGGCAAGTACCTAGAAGAATGGGTATGTGGCACGTGTTTGGATCATGGTGAGTGTCTACTTGCCTCATAGGGTGCGATTGGCAGCGAGACTGGGAAGATTTCCTTGCATCCGGGGCATCAGGCTGTGAATGGAGCTGGAAGCCTTGCAGAGGCACTTGCCTTATCCTTCACCTAATCCGTGCTCACGGGGCTTTATTTTAAAAAGCTGTAGATCAGTTAGGGAGCCTGTCAAAGCATTTTATGTTTCTCTTACACTGTCTTGGATCAGAGTTATATGTCAGTCCCTGGAGGTAGAACCTGAGTCTTATTCATTATTCCTATTTCTCTCAGGGCCTATCATAGTACCAGGCATGGAGTAGGCTTAAGTCATGTGTGTTGAAATCAAGTTTGCCGTGTATAACCAGTGCCCTCATATGCCCGTTCTAGAACAGCCAATTGTGCTTATGCATGAATGAACAAATGCAAATAAATGAATCCAGGGATTTTACAGTTTTCAAATCTGACTCAATTTCGAGCACCTCTTGGGAAGGGAACAGTTTTGTGTAAAAGCCAAAAAACCAATATAAGAAGCAAATTCTCCCTGCGGTGTTTTTGCCTTTTACGTTCAATCTTCTGTACTCCTGTGTGCCACATTCACGGCTGATTATTCTGATTGGGGCCTGGTGAACCTTGAATGAATTTAAGACTTATATGCTTTCCTTCTTAGCTCTTCCTTGAGCATTGATTTACATAGGTCACAATCCATGCTGTTGACGGCTACAGAACATTCGAGATGAGGAGGGCAGAATTTAAAAGAAGGTTGAGTGGAAACAGCAGCCCTTAAATAGCTAAAGAGACAAATATGTTTTACATCAAGTTCCCCTGTTGAAAAAATGTCAAAAGAAGTAAGAAATACTCAAGTCGTAGCAGCTGGTTGAATGCAGCGATACTCTCACTTAGGGCGCAAAAGCTGCAATTTTCTATCTAATTCACTACTCAATCATTCCATGGCCCCTGTCTCAAGCTCAATTTAAGTTCAGTCCCCAGTACACAGAGCCACTGTATGGTATAGAAAGAAATGACTGGCTGAAGGGACTGAGGGGAAGGAGAGCCGTGTGGTGACCCAGTGCTCGAGTTGCCAAGTAGTTCTGGGATCACGTGGGACCTCTCTCCAATGCCTCTCTTCCAGTCCATGTAAAATAGGTCACTTCTTTCGTCTTTAAACTGTGATTATCGCTGCCTGATGGGATAATAGGATCAGGCATACCCTGATGCTTCTGTTCAGATGTTCACCACATGTACTGGGGAAATAGACAAATTTACTGGAAACTGATGCAGGGGTTGTGTGTTAGTGTCTAGATTGAAAGTTTGCTGCCTTCAGGGCTTTGAATTGAAATGGAAACAGGCTGGTTCTCTGCAGAACTCCATTACTGCTGATGACTATTTGTCTTTTTCAGAAGAGTTCAGGTGAACAATAAATATGACTGCTCTTTAGGGAGAGCGTCCTGAAAACTGCTGGATCTTTCCTTAAACATGTCAAGTGTATTTCAGCTTTTGAAGGTACTTTTCCATTTATGCTCCTTTAGAAATTTCAAGGAAGCCCAGTGAAGGGAATGGCGTCAATATTGTTATTACCAGTTGTCAGAGGACTAAACTGAAGGTTGACAGGTTAAGATCCTTGTCCAGCGGGATCAGGACTAGAACCTGGGTCTGAAGTGCAGTGCTGTGCTTGTTTGCTCAGATCGAGCTCCCTCTCAGTTCACTGGTGAAGGATAAGCTTTCCTAAAATTTGTAAAGAATTGCATTGTTAAGTGAGTATTTATTTCATCAGTCTCCATCCCCTTCCTTAAAGGGTAAGCCATTTGAAACTAAAAACTTACAAAATTTTTCTCGGAGGAAGAGCATCTCCCCATAACCTCAACAATGAAATTGACTCATGGAAAGCAACATGTTCCTGCGTCACCATGCTGATCATCATGCTCCAGGCACAGGCTTCTTGCAGTAGTGGGAGTCCAGCAGAGTTATTACACAGTCAGTAATCCAGGGGTGTGCTGCAGAAATGCATCATTTTGCATAACACTCCAAGAGACTTTATTTTTAGCATTGCTGGATTCTTATTTTTTTTAAACTGGAGAACGAGGCACACCATCTCCCAAACTCAGCTCCTTGCCAAGATGTGACTTATAAAGTATGAATCATCTCAACCCCACCTTTTGGGTGAATCAAAGTTGTAGTGATCCATAGATCTGAACTAATGAGACCAAAATGTTCTCTTGAGAAAGTTTTTGTAGACTGAAATGGTCAAGGGGTCACACGCTATAACTTTATTATGTGTGGAAATAATGATACATCTTAGAGGCACTGGTCTTGGAAATTTATTCTTCTCCTTACTAAACAGATCCTGGTGTTCACATACAGTGAAGGAACTACCTGAACATTTCAGGTTGTACTTTCTTGCTTCAGGTTGTACTCTTCGTGTCTGTTTCATTTCCTTAGAATGAAGAGTTTGCTTTCTCTTCTCACTTTATTTTCATTCTCACCACCAAAGTAGCCACAAAACTCTTATTCATCCTTAAGTCTCCTATCACCAGGTATCACTAACTTGAAATACTCTAATACAATATTAACTCTGTTGCTTAGAATCATGAGCTCTTGTGATATTGAGTTATGCTTTGCTGATGACTCTTTGGATAACTTGGTCATATTTATGCATTAACACCTCAGTTTCATTACTTTAAAAATGGAATTATAATAGTAATTTTTTTCAAAGATTATTTAAGTTTAATATCAGTAGTATACCTAAATCCTTAGGAAAAGTTATTAGCAGAAAGAAGGTACTCAATAAAAATTAATTATTATTGTTGATGTAAAAGTATCTCCTTTAAGATGGGGATCATGATTACGTTATTCACAATCCCATTTGTGCCAGCTACTCATGTATGGGACAGAGTGAGATAAAGAAAAAAAGAGACCCCCAAAAATTATCATATTAGAAGGGAAAATTATGATCTACATAGGAAAGCAAAGATATTTAAGAACACCAAAAAATTACTAGAAATAAATGAGAGTTGAGCTAGTTGATTCCACAAAATAAATATATAACCATTAATAACTTAGAAAATAAGTTAGAAAATATGGTGATAAAGACCATTCAAAATAGCATTTAGATATAAACTAGGGATAAACTTATTGAGTGATAATACATATTTTCTATTAAGAAAACAGTCAGACTTTTACAGAGGACTCCAAAGAAGCTTCAATAAACAGAAAAAAGTATTAACTTCCTAAAAAGGGGGAATGAATGCTGTCAACATTTTTGTTCTTCTCACATGAGTATACAAATATAACCTAATTCTGATTATAATGATGTTGCTGCTGTTATTTTCTGGAAACTATTGATAGGCTAAGCATTCTAAAGCTCATATTGAATGATAGAGAGAATGAAGTAGTTTAAAAAAGTCTAAAAAGAAGAACTAGCTTTTCACTAGTCAAAAGTGTAAGTTACGGTAATTAAAAAGGTAATTTTCTGGAATAAGCATCAACAAATAAATGGGGTTGAAACAGATTAGAAACAAATGCTAGTAAGAGTTTAGGATGTGGATATATTCAACACTAGATTACTTATTAGTTGAGGACCTAACAGTTGCAGAATAAATGATACAGAGTAATCTGGATAACTAACTTGAAGAAAATATTACAATTAAATACAACAATGTAAATAAAAGGAGAACATATAGGGTGATATTTATCTGATGTTGGAGTGGAAGCCTTTCTAATTATAAAGTTGAAGTGATAACACTGATTATGTAAAATGTTTAAAATTTTCTGTATCATAAATGTAATAAACAGAGAAAATCCAAGCAGTAATAAAGGGGAAATATTTTGACAAATGTGCTCCTAAAAACTTGATATCTTTAACAGATAAAAGGTTTATAGGAATAACCATGAATTTACTAGAAAAAAGTGAGCATGGTCCATGAGCAACTAATTGTATATATGCATTACTAATAAATACTTGGAAAAATTGTGCTCATATTTGTCAGCAGAATAATCCAAATTAAAAAATAACAAGATTCAACTGGTAAAGACTTTTGAGAACCAGTCATATTGGTGATGATGGGATGGATTCTATGCACTTAAAATGTCTCCATCTTGTATGTGTGTGTGTAAATTATCACTGCCTTTCTAAAAATAAACTAATAAGTATCAGTAGCTTAAGTTTTTTAAATCCTATTTTAATAGTCTATAAATAAATCTTAGGAAAGTTATCAGAGACAAAATAATTAAAAGAATGATTATTTTGTTATCTATAGTCATAAAAATCTGACTCACCCTAAGTTTCTGATCATAGGTTACACATACTATGATATAGCTATCAAAATGTTTTTTCAATATTGAATGTAGGGAAGAATGCTTTTGGTATATTAAATAAATTTATACATATACTGTGCATTAAATATGGCATTTGAAATCTAACAAAAGGTAGAAAAGACATAAAAAAGGTTTAAACCCCGAAGGACAATGAGAATGAAAAAGGAGATGATATCAATGAAGAAATGTCAACTACATTTTGAAAACTCAAAAGAGAATAAACAAATGGTAATGGACTTGGCACAGCATTAAACAAATAGTGAAATTTAAGCTTGTGGGGGAAAAATCAGCAAGAAGTAGGCTGCTTTGCACTGCCAGTTTCTGGAGATGCTCAGAAATTAGATATAATAGGTAATTTAGAAGGTAAAGGTGGAGAGTAAAACTGAAAATAGGTGAAGAATCCAAAAGTATACAGAAAGATTTCCTCTCCCAAGACCAAAGCAGAAAACAATAGTTCGTATCCTAAGGAAGTTAAGCCAGAAAAGCCCTGTGTTTTAGGGCAATCAGGTACTGTGGAGGGGTAGGTAATAGGCAAAATACAAGAAGTGGTTGGAGCAAGTGAGTCAATGAAGAGCAGAGGAAAACATCGTTATTCTTCTTTGGGTTTGAGAATAACAGTGTTCTTTTTATTTTAAGATTTATTTATTTATGCATACAAGAGCTGGGCTACAGCAGTGTGGGGGGTGAGAGGAATCACGAGAGTCAGAGTGGGAAACAGAATAGGCAGATTGACTGAAACACACTGCTGAGGGGATTGGTTGGCCAGACAGAGGTCTGCTGTGCCATGTGAGTCCCCTCCCTGGTCAGGGACCCAAATTGTGCTGCAGTGACTGAGGATGCTTCATCGTACAGTGTTTAACCCCTTGTGCTACCAGGGAGGCCAGAGAATAGCAATGTTCTTATAAAACAATTGGAGAGCTCTCATATCTAATCTTGGACAAGCCGCTTCATTTATCCAAGCTTTAGTTTTCTGATCTGTAAAGTGGGACTAAATATGGCAAGTATCTATAGAATTAAAAATATCATGAGGATCTTTCCCTATAAAGGGATGAAAAAAAAAGTCCCTTGCTCATGGAAGAGCTCACGACAGGGACGAGAATTAGCAGCACAGTTGTTGCATAGGGAGTAAGGGAGCAGTTGATCCCAGTAGCTCACTAAAAATGTTGTACCCTTTGAACATAAATGAAATGTTATAATTACATTATCTGACCATTGGGGGCTGACATAAAACTGTGAGAAGAACATGGAGATATTCAGAGTGGCAGAGAAGTGATTTCAGGTCTTAAGGCTTCACCAGGTACCGGCATAGGTTACAATCTGGAACTCCCCTCTGGTAGTGAGAGTGAACAATCAGGGCAGAATTAGTAGTGGTAGAATAAGTTTATTTCCCCCAGTTAGTCACAGGACACCTCAAGACATCTCTGAACATGAAAATAACTGAAAGAATTGTAAATTTCATGGGAGACAGTTCCAAGAGTTGCTGCGATCCCATGCCATTAGGGGTACTTGGGTAGAGACCACCAAGTGACTCATCACAAGGGAGCAGAATGGACCACTCCGTTGCTTAATCTACAAGGTAAAACCTGGGTGGCGATTTCCTTGTTTTTCAGAAACACACCCATTGTGTGAAATATTTTCAAAATATGATGTATTATTTGATGACAAGCATGCTCTCTGATATCTCAGGTAGAGATGGTCTCCTACAGGTCTGGTTTCGGCAGAGGAAGCTGTATCTGTCTTTCCCTCTCAAGAAACAATGCATTTCTCTTTATCGTCTGATACTGCACTCTGGGACTAGAAGGGAAAGGAGAAGATGGTTAGGTTTCATCTTTATGTCTTCTGAGCAAAGAGTTTGAGTATGTGAGATTGCTCTGGCATTTCTGAGCAAGACTGAGTTGCCCTCAGCCTTTGAAAATATCAGGATTCTTTCAGGCAGTGTTAGTTCAAAACATTGAGGCTGCCTGAGTTTGGCTGGAGAAGTGTGTGTGTTTCTGGAAGGGTAGTTTAAAAATCTTGGATGACTGGATGTAGAGGGGCTGTAGATTGTCACGTCCTGGTGGTTGACACTGTACCAGGGAAGATTACTAGGCCATTAAGAATCAAGTTTTTCTTTGTGTTGTGTGTTTGAATTTCTAATTTTCAGATTTATAAAAACAAGTAATTATATCACCAATTAAACGAGTGAAAAAATCTATAAAACGAAAGAAACGCTATTCTTATTGAATAATATATGTACATAAAATTAGAGCAATTCACAAATGCAGAATTTTAATGTTATATTAGGTGGTTGCAACTGCGAAGTCTGCTTGCATATTTCCATTACAGCTCTGTTTTCTTTCAGTTGGAGGAAATGTTTTCCTTAACAAAATACTCAAAAGTTTTATTCTAGCCTAAAGGGGTAACTTTCACACACAGTCTGTTTTAAATGATTTCTTGAGGTTTTGAAGTAAGAAAATGTTTTTTATTTTAATATTATTATTATTATTATTTTGGGAGGATGCAAGCATAAATGAACTTTAAAAGTCAAAATATTCCATCTGCCTACTTCCTGGTGAAGAGATTCTTATGAAATGACATTTGTTCAGAGGGAAATGGAGAGAACTGTGAGGAGAAGGAGTTTTGGTACCTGACACTGGAACAACTATTGGGGTCAGTTAGCCCCATTTGGTCCTATTAGTGACCCTTGGAAAATATGTGTAAAATCAATATGCATGTCTCAAATCCAATACTATATCTGGTCCCATCAATCAAGATATGAATTAAAAGTAATTTTAAGTAGCATCTAGTTTTATTTATTTATTTATTTTAAAGATTTTATTTATTTATACATATAAGATCTGGGGTACAGGCCAGATCCAGGGTGGTGAGAGGATTCACCAGAGATAGAGTGGGGAGCAGAACAGGCAGACTGACTGAAACACACTGCTGAGGGGAGCAGCGGGTGAAGCAGGAGAGGTCTGCTGCACCATGTGGGTCCCCTCCCTGGCCAGAGTCAGGGATCGAACTTGTGCTACAGAGGCTGTAGTTTGCTTCATGGTGCGTTGCCAGAAACAGAGTGGATCTACTGAAATACACTGCTGAGGGCAGCAGTGGGCGAGACAGGAGAGGTCTGCTGTGACATGTAGGTCACCTCCTTGACTGGAGATCAAACTTGTGCTGCAGTGGCTGTGGATGCTTCATAGTACTGAGATTTAACCCCTTGGGCCATGAGGGAGGTCCCAAATCAGGTCATTTAGAAGGGAAAAAAGGAAAGCATTATTAATAGATGGAACCATGCAATATTTGAATGTATAATTAGTAGGTGATTCTTATTATTAAATTCCAGTCAGGTATTGCCCATTTTGATAGTTCTCATTATGCTGCTTTACTTTTATAAAAGACCTACATTAGTATCTGTTTTTTTTTTTAATATTTATTTATTGATGCATACAAGCATTGGGGTACAGGCCAGAGGTGTGGGCGGTGAGAGGATCCACCAGAGACAGAGTGGGGAGCAGAACAGGCAGACTGACTAAAATACACTGCTGAGGGGAGCAGTGGGTGAGGCAGGAGAGATCTACTGCACCATGTGGGTCACCTCCATGGCCAGCAGCAGGGAACAAACTCATGCTGCAGTGGCTGCCATTTGCTTCGTAGTGTGTTGCTTAACCCACTGCACCACCAGGAGGCCCCAGTATCTGTTTTGATAACTAAAAGAATCCCCAAGGGGATTTCTGCTTTCTCAGCATACGTGGAAGGGAGACCAGTATTTGGGGTTGCTTTGCAGCACCTATTCTGGTTGCAGAGGTTCCCTGAGCAGTGAAGAGAATGCCACGAGCTCCATTTGTGAGAGCAACCTTATACAGGCTGCGTATTTGACACGTCATTCCTGTTTTTACTATTCGTGTTGCTTTAGGTTTTGTGTATTATTTGTTAGGATTTGGTTGGCAGTATTTTGGGTCTAGCAATGCTCCAGTTTTTTCCCATATAAATTAATGGCAGTAGCTTTTCACTTTATGCCATTTCAATTTTGGAAACTTTTCATCTACTTTCACATGTCAGGAGAAACCTGTAATATCCTTCTGTATTTGATGGTTCCTTCAATTTGTCACTAGCTGAGGACACAGAATATTGATGGTTCAGGGATGATGGAAGACCATGGAGTGGCAAGACAGAGGAGAAAATGAGGCTATAAAGATTGGGGGAACAGAAATCAGAATTCCGGGTGTAGTGTGGTTGTATATGTTTAGGGAGGAGTTGGGAATGGCAAATTAGTGGCAAGAGTGAAGAGAATATTCTGGAGACCTAGGAGTCATATTAACAGAGGTGGACACATTTGTAATCTAGTATGAAGTCAGGAAGAGTTTGCTCAGGTGGCTGTTAGGCCAATCAGGTCACTTTCAAAAACAGAGAGAAACATAATTGGCCTAGACAAGGGGCTGGCAAAATTATTCTGGAGAGCGCTAGAGGGCAAATATTTTGGACTTTGCTGGCCATAAGGTCTCTGTTTCAATGACTCAGCTCTGCTGTTGTAGCATGAAGGCAGTGTGGCTGTGGGCCAAGAAAACTTTATTGTCATGGAAATTTAAATTTCATAGGATTTTCATATGTCCCCAAATACCCGTGTTCTTTGGATAGTGTTTTCAGCCACTGAAAAAATATGAAAGTCAGTCTTCTCCTACTGGCCACGAACAGGTGGTCATTGGGGTCTGGCCCATAGCTCACTGTTTGCTGACCCTGTGCTCACAGAGGCATGGGGCCTGGTACTTAAGGAACGGTTCTACTGCCCCAGCAAACAGAGAGCAGCCACCACCCTCTTTCTCCTTAATTTTGTGGTTTTCCGGAGTCTAAGTACTCTGTTATGTTCCGTTTTCTGTAGACCAGCGGTCTGGACAGAAGACAGAGTCAGGTTTGTGTATGACTTTCCAGGCTAATATCCCATTTCCTGACCCCCAAGCCACCCCAGTGGAACAAACAAAGAGGGCACTTTCCTGCTCTGTCCAGACATTTGCTGAGCATGTTTGCCGTTGTAACAAAGGTGTAGATGCAAGGAAAGATTTTTATTGTTCTGAAGTGCATTCTGATAGAATTCGGGGTAGGGTATACACAGGCAAGAGAACCTTTCAGTGTGTCTTTTATGGTCGAACTTCCTCCCGTTTGTTAGGAGGCTCTACTTTGCTAACAAAGCCGGGAAGAACATTCATTGAAGAGTGCCTGGTTATATCCCTCACCAGTCACTGGAATTTTATTTGCACTTAGAACAATTCATATTTCTAATTACTACCTTTTTATTGGTTCCTGGTCCTCATAGGGCAATCACATTGTACAGTGAAGGTTTACTTTTTTAAAACATTTTTTTTAAAGATTTATTTATTTATGCATACAAGATCTGGGGTACAGGCCAGAGGTGTGGGGGAGGGGTGAGAGGATTCACCAAAGACAGGCTAGGGAACAGAATAGGCAGATCTACTGAAATGCACTGCTGAGGGGAGCAGCGGGCAAGGCAGGAGAGGTCTGCTGTGCCATGTGGGTCCCCTCCCCGGCTGGCCGCAGGGATCGAACTTGTGCAGCAGTGGCTGCGTTTTGCTTCAGAGTGCGTTGCTGAACCCACTGCGCCACCAGGGAGGCCCCAGGAAGTTTACTTTCAAGGTGAAAAGTTTCTTCCATATAAAACTCTGATGCACACAGCAGGCTGTCTCCTAGGCAAGTCACACTGGTAGAAAGTGGTGGAACATGGCACAACAGCTCAAAGTCAAGTTGGGGTCCACATGCATTGTTTTCTGCTCAGCCATGCAGTATCACCTCTAGCATTTATATGGCTTGGAATCAAAAGCTACTTGTAAACTTTGGTTTGATGAGGTCAATTATTTTTAAAATTTATTGCAGTAGAGAGTGTTTATGTATTTTATTAATGTGTTTGCTTCCTCCTAAGTGAGAGTCATTGACTTGAGTGCACAAGGTCATCTCATGCCTTAGAGAGTAAAAAATGAGCACCCCATTCAGATTCGTTGAGCAATTAGCCCCTTTCCGTCTATGGACTGGGGAGTTCTAACTTTGGACATTAAAATAGATACTTAAGGAAATAAGAGAATTTAATAAGATTAGAATATAACTTGAAAATTGAAGCCCTTACAATCAATTGGGTGGATGAAGATATGTATCCAAGTCCTCCCATCACAACTAATTTATCCATCTCTTGATTGCCTTTCAAACATGTATTTATTCTATGTGTGGATGTCTATGGTGTTCACTTATTCTCTGTTTTGTTAAGCCACTTTGAAAAACCATGCTCTTAGCATGCCCTGGCTTTCAGGGAAGGACCTGGGGCAGAGGAAACCTGATTTCTAATCTGAGAAACAAACAATATTGTTGAAAAAAAGGAGAAAGGTTTAAATACTTCAAAAAAACAATACAAAACAGGGACTCCCTGGTAGCGCAGCGTTGAGCACTGCACTGTGAGGCATCTTCTGCATAGTAGCGTGAGTTCAATCCCTGGACAGGGAGGTGACCCACAGGGCACAGCAGACCTCTCCTGCCTCCTGCTGCTCCCCTCAGCAGTGTATTTCAGTGGATCTGCCTGTCCTGTTCCCCACTCTGTCTCTGGTGAATTCTCTCACTTCCCATGCCTCTGGCCTGTGCCCCTACTCTTGTATGCATAAAAAAAAAAATCTTTAAAACAAAATACAAACCAGCGTAACCATGCCTATATGCAAGGCAAGTATGCAAAGCTGTGGGGAATTTCGAAAAGGGACACTGTAGACTCAGTGTTCACTTCATGAGAAAGCAAGGTTTGACCTGGGCTCTGTACATGGGTAGAAATGGGGTAGACAAAGGCTATCTAAATGTGACTCGGGTTAGGTGTTGCATACCTCTCCTGACCCCTCTCTTCTCCTTGGCCCCTCCTGCTGTGCTCCAGTCTTGCAGAATTCATTGTAACTCCCCAGAGCCCTTTGGAATATAAGGCCTGTGAGGGCAGGACCTGTTCTGTCACACCCCACTGTATCCTTTCCATCTAGCATGGGGTCTGGATCATGGTGGGCGCTCGGTGGATGATTGATGAAAAGGTGAAGTGAGTTGGTGAAGGTTCTCTCACATCTCTGGCCTTTTGCATAGACTGTTCCCTCTGACTGGAACTGTCTTTCCCCCTTCTTTGAACTTGTCAGCGTTGTCAGTTACCTCTTCCAGATGGTCTGTCTCCCTTCTCTCTTGAAATCTGAGTTAGAGGAACCTAGAACCTATTGTTGCCCTGTGGTGTTTATCACATCTTCAGTATTTATCACATCTTCAACATTTATCACCTCTTTATTAGACTGTCCGCCTCATTGAACTGGCTTCATGGAGGTGAGATGGGGGCTTTCTGGTTCAGCACCACATGCCCTGTGCCTGGCAGACTCTCCAGTTCCCAGAAGGGCACACGGCCCATCTGCACATACGCGCGCTCACAGGTGCCCTTCGGGAGCTGCTCGCTTCTGGCCCTTCTGGGAGAGTGAGTCACCAAGGTAAGTAACAGGTGACTCAGGATGTGGCAGATGTCTCTCTTCTCCTTTTCTGGCGAAGCCTCCACAGTCACTCTGGCAGTTGGAATTCAGAGAACTCAGCAGCTGACAGCTCAAGTGAAGTGCCTGCGCCGGAAGTTCGTATCAGCCTGGGGACTGTTAATGAGTGTTCTCCAGAGCAGAGTCGCTAACCATCCCTCCTGGACTCCCTTGATCAGTTTAATTGGAGGACAGACGGTCTTAAACGCTTAAAACAGCTGACAGAAGGATCTTATTCCCCAGGCTTCTCCCCTCGCAAAACCGGTGCCTCCGAAACTCAGGTTCTTGGGCACACTCAAGGCTTGTGTTTCACCTTTAGTGGCTTCTGGATCTCCGTGTGCCCAGCTCTGGCTCCACGTTTGAGCTCCACGTGCCCTCTGAGCACAGACAGCATGAAACCAGACTCTCCATTAATTCCGACATCTTGCTGATGGGAGCTTATCTGCGAGCCTGATGGCCAGGGGGTGTTTCCATGACTGCGTGTGTTGCAGATTTTGTTGATCTGTTTTCATAAAGCATATTTAAAAGTAACTCTGTCTTTTTACTCCCTGACTATTTAGAAATCACTGTAGAATTTCCTAGTAATTGACATGTTTCTTTGCATTAAATGTGTTTTGTTTTTCTGAGCAAATTAAAATACTTGGAAAATTGGATTTCGTATTAGTAATATGTATTATAGAAGCTGATAAATGTGAGATTAATGGCCAAAAAGAGACATTTCAGATGATAATTTAGATTTTTTATCATTTATTAATCATGGAAAGTAAACCTGCTGTATAAGTAATTTTAGTTTTATCAAGAAGATAAATTGTTCTGGCTAATGAACATATAGATATTCTATGCCAAAGGCATTTGGAGTAATCTGTTAATCATTTAACTGTGTCAGGGCATATGCTATGTCTTCATAAAGCAATTAAAACACATAAGTTTCCCCACTGAAATGTGTGTTGGCCTTCACTGCTGAAAGCAAATTAAAATGGCATTTGTCTTGGACTGGGTTGAGGTGCTATAGCACCTAAAGGCAAAAAATCAGGGGGGCTGTCGAAGTCACAGCCAAGACAGTAGTTCAATCTCTCATTCTTAGGGTGAAGTTGCAGATCCCTCCCAGAGTAGAACTGCGTTAATGAGGAAGGACTCGCTGGCTCCAAGTACAGATCACAAAGGATAGGTTCCTGGTGGCGAATCCCAGGCACCCTTTCCCCCTACTCACATCTGGAGCTCCCGTTAGCACTACTGGCAGCTGCCAGCATACACACTGTCCTCTCGCCGTGCAGGAAGAGCCCTGCATAACACTCTGGCTCCATTCATCTGGTGTTGGACTCAGCCACAAGGCTGCACGCACAGGGCTTCGCGCGTGCCCTGGACAAGCACGCTGCCAGAGCTTGTGTCAGCTCTTTTACAGAGGGTCACAATTCGCCTCTTAGAACCCTCTTTAGGTTAAAGCAAATTTTTAAGTATTAATATTAACTTTTTTTCATTATTATTTTTCTTTAAACAAACACTAATCAGCACCACCACTGAACAACTGGCTATTTTACTCACTAGGTCAGAGTTGATGGACGATGATTTCCCTTCACTTGTCTTCCTTGCATCCTGCCACCTGATTTGCCCCAGCTCAGGGCTCAATTTCCATCATCCTCCCTTGGAAGTGTGGTCAGTCCTTAGTCTGAGAAGACCCCCCCCCCCATGAGGGAGGAATCCACTGGAAAGTTTTCTTGGCCCCCAACGTAAAGCTTGAGATTTTATGGAAACTGGAATTCATATTTCTGATTTGCAGGGCCTGTGGGCATCTAATCCCTGACGGGCAAGTTCACCCGGAGCTTTGGAGACTGAGGGGCAGCGGCTGGCTGCCATCTGGGCTGCTGCGTCAGTGGTTTCTGTCAGTGTGCAGTGAGCCCACAGTGTGTGATGGGCGCGGGAGCCTGATGTTGGCTTCTGTTCGCTCTTCTTCCCAGCTGCATGTTCTCATCAAGTCTCAGTTGCCTTGCCTAGAATCTGGGGAGGGACTTCACTGAGCTTCCTGAGACAAAAAGGAGTTAAAATACACGAAGCCTCTAGCACTAGGCCTGACCTCGAGTGAGCACTCAGTGCCTGCCTCCTAATCTCACACCTGCTTCACACTGAGGACCATCTCAACAGGGAAAATGGAAGCACTAGATGGACTGACCATCCTGCAGAAGCCGCCATGGGTACTGCTAAATGTACCCCTTTTCTTAGTCCATTGAGGACATGGTGGAACTGAACAAGCTGGGCCACAATGGGGTGCTTGGGGCTCACCCCTCCACCTGAATCCCAGACGTGGAACTATTGAAATTCACATGGAATAATGCCCCTGAGCCTTAGGCTGCAGCAGGCCCCACAGGCCCCCTCCCAGCCTAGTCTGCAGGACTTCCTAGACAGGTCAAGAGGAACCGTCACTGACTGACTTTAGAGCCAGGGCATCTCAGTATAGCAGCCCCCTCTGCGACTTTTGGATTACCAGTGAATTATCTTCCCAATTCGTTGCCCTTATTGGATTCTAAGTTTTTATCCCCAGATGCAGTCAGCTTCTTTCCTGGTCACAGAGGTCTGTGCACAGCAGTCTTTGCTTCTCCTTCGTGCCTGGGGGCCTGGAAGCCTCCCCTGGGAGGGGAAGGGGAGCTGCTGCTTGGACAGTTCAGATGTGGGCATCCTGCCAGCTCCGGAAGCCTGGCCCACCAGAGTCTCGAACACAGGTTCCCCGCTGAGCAGCATGTTGATGCCAGCAGACTGCCAGGCGGGCCTCCTGGTGTTTGTAATACCAGATCCACATCAGCGTTATGAAGTTTCATATTAATACGACGCTAAATAGCGATCCCCACACTGGCAAGAGGGGGAATGGAGATGCACTGAACGAGGTCACCAGTAAGAACGAGAGCCCCAGGACTGAAATAGCAGCCGAATTGCAGGTGACTGTCGAGATGCATTAGCAGTAGGGGGAAGCTCGAAAAGCATCTGCCTGCATTATTCTTGGTTCCAGCCCAGTGCCCCCTCTCTCCTCTTTCTCATTGAATTTGATGCTTTATGGAAGCTGCAACGTCATAAAAATAACACTGCTGCATCCTTCACCCCAGGATCTCAAAGCCCTCTACGGACATTAATATTTATCGCTAGGAACCTGGGATGTCGCTTGAGAAATATTATCCCAATTTTACAGATGAGGAACTTGAGATTGGGCGGTTAAGTGACTTGGCAGAAGTCACTCCCTACCTACTGAGTGTTGGGGCCATGGCCTGGGCTAGATCCCAGGAAAGAATTCTGAGCCCTTGGCAGAATGGGAAAATGCCCTTTGTTTAAACGGAAGAAAACAGAGCATGCTCTGGAGCACGCTGGAGGAGGCAGCACGAGCTGCTTCATCTCCTCTCTCTGACTTTGATTCCCCTCTTGTCAGGCTTGAGGGATTCGACTCTCACAGACTTTGAGTTTTCCTGACAATCTTGCCAGTGAAATCCAGCAGCTTGGAATAAATGGCTGGAACACAGTGGAGAGTTTCAGTAACAGAACTTACAGGAAGGACCCTCTTGGAAGATGGTATGTACAACGACCGAGAAGGGGACCTGCCACAGAAAGAAAAAGAAAACTTCCTCATTCTGGGACGAGAGAGGCTAACAGGAGAATTGAATCCAGATCAAAGGAGTCTTGTGGATTTTCAAGGGGTGGACCATCTGTTATCAGGTCCAAAATTCTAGAACTGTGGACATATTTTCTTCTTTATCATGAAATTGTTTAGGTGAAGTAAAGGATAGTTCTACATTTCTTCTGTGTAAAAGTCTGAACTTTTATGTCTGGAAAAATAAAGGAATTAAAATGAGATATTTGTAGCTGAGGCATCCATTTTGAAGGTGCGTAGCTGACTATTTGGGCCGAAACCAGGAGACAGTGCTACAGTTTGAGTTTTTAGCACTAAGTATGTGGCTACTGGAGGACACTGAGGTAGGGGCGGGATGTTGCTCTACTGAGCATTCGCTAACCAATGGTAAACGCTGACGGGCCACAGAATATGTGGTGCACCAGGGAGGCAGAGTTGCATGGAATGGAGCCTCTCCCCTGCCGATGGGGGTCCCCAGGCTAGTGGGGAGGCAGGCAAGCGAGTCATCACCGAGTGTGAGATGAACTGCTGCAGAGATTGGTACTCTTGCTATGGGAGCCCCGAGAGGGCGGTGATTCATGTCAGGGAAATTCTACTTGCAGATTATATTCTTCCCAAACTGGCCTTGATGAGGCTGGCACATTTCACCTATTAGGAATTGGATGGTGACCACCTGGTTCATTTTATGGGTAAACAAAAGCTGTCTGGAAACACTTGATCTAGCTGAATGTTAGTCACGTCCTATGGAACTTTAGGAGGTGTCAAGAGTCCAGAGCCGCTGCAATGACAGTGGTGTCACCATCACCAGCACCGTTAGGGAAGAATTAAAATTGCTCTCTCAGGGCTGAGTCATGCCATTTCCTCGTTGATCAAGTTTTTATCGGTAATGCTAGAACAACATCCTAAGATGCAGCTTGTGAAGGGCTTATGCACTGCTCAGCGTGTGCAGAGTGAAGTGTGTTCTGTGGTGTGGGGTGTGTGGTGGGGCCCAGTGCCCCGTGAGCGAAAGCTTTGATCAGACTTGCCTTAGTAGCCGCGACCAGCTCTCTCATAAACCGCCTGCAGAAGGTGATGTAGGTGACCAGGTAAGGAAAACCGCACTAATAAAAAATTGAGAGATGTAGCTCCTCCCAAAGTGGACCCCAGGGCTATTAGCAGGGCTAGGAGAGAGAAGTGGAGGATTTGTTTACCCACTGAGACCTAAATCGCCTCTTTTCTCTTGGTTTCCATGGCAGCTCTAAATCTGTCTTAGGTACATCAATTTAGAGCAACAATGGCCAGTGAAAGGCCACAGAAACCAGAATGACCTCAAGTCTCATTCAGAGGCACCACAGCAAGCCAAGTTTCTTGACGTCTCTTCCTCCATGTTTCCGGCTCCCCCTAGCACCTGGGCTCATTCTATGATCTTTCTCCTAATCCCGGCTCCTCTCTGAAGCAGAAGAGAGTACACTGGTCCATAGATGTTTACTGTGTCAAGGACAGTTCATGGCCATGGAAGGACGGAGGACCTCCATCTTCCTCTGCTATTTGGTATGAGCCTCAAGGAACTAGACATGAAATGGTTGTTGAGCTACATTATGGGCCATTTTATAGTCACTTGTCCAGACCTATCTTTGGCCAACCTCGTCTGTGCATAGCTCGCTTCTCCCCAAGTGCCTACATCATGTGATTGTGTCATCAGGCCACACCTGGTCCAGCCAAGATGGCTGTTCATCAGCACTGTGGACCCAATCCATTCATGCATTTAAGCCCAGAAAGATGAAAACTGGGTCAGTTCTCAGAGAAAGTTTATCAGTGCTGTATTTCCATGGTACTAAAGTAGGGATTCTACAAAGGTGGTCCTGGCTGGGCTGAAGTTCTGGGTGACATTTGGCACATCCTGTAACTCTTGGGGTTACTTTTCATTTTTAATAGCAAGTAAAGATGTTTGGGCCATGAGGAGCAGAAAGGAAGTTGTGAGGTACTACTCGTGAAGTATTAAACACTGGGCCTGGTTGATGGAAGGTGGGCGATGCTTTCACATCTTCAATGTAAAATGTGGTTAAATACTATAAAGATCACACAGTGGTTTTGCTCAGATTAAGTGAGCTAATTCATCCCAAACACCAGAATCTAGTGGCCACTTCATAAATGTTATTTTTGTGAAACATACTAATTTCTTTTGTTCTTAATCGGCTATGTAAAGACTTGGAAGGAAGATCTCATGAAACGCTGCCCTTCCCCTCGTGGAGCAAAAAGGATTAGAGTTGGAAAGCCCAGGGCCTCATGACCAACTGACAACCTCAGAGTATTTTCTTAGTAGTCCTTATTTTAAAAAATAGCACCTCTCACACCAAAAAATGTCATCTTTCCCTTTGCAGAAAGGCTTACATATTAAAATTCAGGGCTTGGCTGCTTTTGTCTTCATAGTGATTTTTGTTGTTGTTCCACAAAAGTAACTTTTAAAAATAGCACAACCCAGTATTAGACAAATGTTTATCCCATTATATAGACACATCAACCAAGGGGGTATAATAAGGTAGAGTTACTAGGAATTCTAAACATGAAAAAACAGGCATATTAAAATGAATGAAAAATTATAGGTATTACTGCAGTAAGCTGCTTGTAATATTCTTGAACCACATGTATTTCCTGAAATTGTGCTTGCTAGTGGTTTGCTTGCAAAATGAAAGAAAGCCTGTTCCAGCGCCGGCTCACGTGGCTACGCAGAAAAGCAAGGACTTCTGAGTTTGTGCGCCCTCCTGTATGGTGTCTGTTGGTCAGTTTTTAATCTTTAGTTATATGAAGTCCAGTCTTTCTGGATTGGGGTCGTAGAACTTAAAGCCGTGGGGCTGCTGGGAATGCGAGAGTCTGGGAAATGGGGCTTTGCTGTGCACCTTCCTGCAGAGAGAAACCGGAAACGTGGTGTGCACGCAGAGCGTCAGGGGCGTTCATGCGGCAGGTGGTGCAGGTCTCAGGGCTGCTCCCCACCCATCTCCTTCTAGGCAGCATCCTGGGACTCTGGGGCTTTGGGGCCCTGGGTGATGGGAGCTGCTGCGACTGTGAAGTAAACAATGAATTTAGACTATAGCTCCCTGGATTCTGGTGGCTTCTGGGAGTAACAGGGAGAAAGTGGGTACTTGTTAGAGAATTGAGGGGTGCTGGGGAACCCATAGGGGAGGATGGAGGAAAGATGCCCTCCTTTGAGGGGTCCCAAACCCTGTGAGCTAACTGAGGATGCTTGGGTAATTGGCCGCTGGAGGCTGTTCTACACTGGGACTTGTTTTGAGGTACCTGTCATATGGTGGAGGAGGTGACCCTTGTCAAGAGTTTGTGACAGTCACAGCTGTGCCCAGGATGGGAGCTGGGGCTTGGGGAGCCTGGAGACAGGGTCGCATGCTGCTGGCACTCTGGAAGGACAGAAATGGCTGTGACTGCTCTTCCATTTCCCTCTCCCACACTAAAGAACACCTGATGAGAGACTCAGGGTGCTTGTCAGCAAGATGAATTGCCAAGTATGAAGCCTGAAAACTGCTGGCTGTTTAGAGTAATGTTGGAAAGCAGTTTGCTTGGCCTTTTCAGGGGACAATGCATTGCATGGGGTACCCAGGTGAGCCGTAAGCCTCCAACATTGCAGTTCCCACCTAAATAAATGGTACTTTGGGTGGATTTGCATCGATACTTTGGATACATTCTGAGGAAAGTCCTGTCATCCAGGAGTCTGGGAGGCCAACTGCTGCTCTCCTTGGAAAGGTCGGGAAGGCGTTGCATGCAAAAGCACACTGTTTTTTTCACTCTTGGTAACTCGTTGTGCATTTTCTTTAGAATCTTTCCCCTTTTGCCTCGGCAGAGTATTGGCATGTTCTTTTTGGTTAAAGTGGTGGAGCTTCCTTGAAATAAGCATGGGAAAGAAGAGCTCAAGAAGAGATTTGTAGATGTGTTTTATTGGTAAAACACAACTATAAAAAAATACCTACAACATCAACATCTCTTTCTCTCTCTCTGTGTCTCTCTCTTTTATACACACACACACACACACACACACACAGAGTCACTTTTCCTTCCCTCTGGTCAACTGTATTCTAGAAATTCCCAGTCCTGAGCACATACTCTAATCTTCAGTTTTAGCCTCGCCCTCTCTGCTGTACTTTCACTCATTGACTTTTCTGCTTTTGCAGCACTCCCTCTGGTTTCCTTCTCCAGGTTTCCAGGGGGAGGGGGCTGTATACAAGGCCTGTGCCTTGTGGGAAGTGGGTCCCTTCATTCAGGCTCGTCTGTGAGGGTGGAGGTGGCTGAAGCCGGTCAGCTCCCAGATGTGAGGAGAGCTATTATTCGCGTTCTCCGCCGGGGATCGTGCAGCATGCCAATTACAATTGATTTCTCAATAAAACTGAATTCAACCTTTCCTGTCATATCTGTGACAGAACTATGGAGAACTGTCTCACTTTAAGCATCCTGTTCTTTTTAGTCAATTTCGTTCTTGGAGGTTTACTATTGTTTTTTGTCTTGGACCATGAGCTGTTCACCTCACTTGTCTCCTAGACATCACAGAACAGGTAGAAGCCTCTGGGGATGTGTGGAAGGAAGGGCCTAGACTCATAGGCTCCCATCCCTCTCTGGAATATGCCACTGGTCCCCAAAATCCAAAGTGCAGGAGTTTGCTGACTGTGTGACAAATCACAGGTTCGGAGCCTAACGGAATGTTCAGAGGGCGTTGCTTTTCTTCTCTGCTATCAATCACGCTCGCTCCCATGCGTGCGCTTACTTGTGCGCCTAGCTGCATACGTGCACACTCCCTGCCCCTGCCTTCCTCAGAGCCCACTGCTTTGGAAACCACCAACCAACCTAATTAAAACAGATTCTTTCCAATGGCTGCAGCAGGTCCCCGAATGCCGTGCCTTGCCACCGTTACCTGGACTACCTCATCTTGTGCCTGTATTCAGCTCCCAGAGAGGCTCATCTAGTACAAAAGACATGACTCCATTTAGCGTCACTTGCATTCTGAGCAGTAAAGTGTTTCTGAGCTGTAAAGTGAACAACTCTCAGGAAGCCGGCCTCTTCAAAGGACAGAGATGTAGTCACGGTGAGGAAATAGCACATTACTAACTCCACTACCTCTTGTTCACACGCCTTTCCTGTCATCTCTACCAACAGTTCAATACCCACGAAAGTTGCAATGGGAAACATTCTGCTAACTCCTTTTTCTTTTTTCATTTCAGGTACTTCGATTCATGTCATTTCTCCCCACCCCTATGCCACTGTCCCCGTGATTTTTTTCTTTAATGACTTCACCATATTAGCATGTATTAGAAGCGGTATTACATATACTCACATTGTCGTGTAGCCTCACTACATCCATGCCCAGACTTTCTTCATCTTGAAAAATGGAAACTCTACACCCATTAAGTGGTAATTCTCCATTTCCCTCTCCCCCAGTCCCTGGCCACCACCATCCTACATTCTGTCTCGATTTGGCTCCTCAGGGGCCCTCAGACAAGTGCAGTCATACAGTGTTTGTCTTTTGTAATTGTTTCACTCAGCATCAAGCTCTCAGAGTCCATCCATGTGGTAGCAGGTATCAGAATCTTCTCCCTTTTCATCCTCTGGTGGACACTTGAGTAGCTCCCAGCTCTGGCCTGTTAGGAATCGTACACCTAAGTGTAATTCATCTCTATCAGGGACTACTTCCAATTCTTTTGGGTACGTACTCAGAAAAGGAATTTTGGATTACATGGTAATTCCGTTTTAAGTCTGGGCCTGCCATTGCCATTTTCCATAGTGGTGATGCCAATTTTTACATGCATGCCAACGGTTGGACACAATGGTTCTTATTCTCCACATCCTGTTCCACACTGGTTATTCTCTGCTTCTTTGATAGTGGACATACTAATAGATGCAAGGCAGCATCCTAGGTACTTTTTATGCTCCACAACAATCCAATGCAGCATGTAGTAATATTTCCTTATTTTAAAGATTAGGGAATTATTGAATTTAAATTTCTCACCATAGAATAAAGGTAAAAATATGTGGTGATGGACATGTTAATGAACTGGATTGGGGCCTGAGAAGAGGGTCCTTTCACAGTGTGTGTATGTATACCTGTATATGTATATATATTACATCTTCGTGTTGTGTACTTTAAATACCTTACAATTTTATTTGTCAGTTATACCTCAGTAAAACTAGAAATACAAATATGAAAACATTGAAACTTGGAATGTGAAATCAGTTATTTAAGAACACTCAAATCTAGCTGATTCTAGAGCCACCCTACAAAAAATAAGGTCCTATAAAAAATAAGGTTCTAGAACTTTCCCTGTGCTGGTTTTATTGACAGCATAGAACAAAGAACTGGGGGCTTTACTTCTGTCCATTTCATGGCTGAAATTTCCTCACATCTTTTCAGGGGAGCACATCTCTGCTGCTAGATGTGAGCACAAAGAAGACATTCTTCCTTTATTATTCTAAGAAAGGCACAGGAAAAATAAGCTAAACAACAATGGGGCGATTTATTCTCTATGCCATAATAACTTTCCTAATTGGATAGGTCAGAGCTGACCTACTGACTCTTCCTAAGGTTGGGAAGAGAATGGCTATTTTCTGTCATCCTAAGCAGAACATATCTTTATAAAGAAGAATTGATAGCCTCGGAGGATATTATCTTAGCTCTGAGGTGAAGGCAAGACATATAAATATATGCTTTTCATTGCCCCTGTGAAACTTTTGTTCAATAGTCCTATAACTGAGCTCTAAATCTGCTACTTTTTAGCTAAATAACCTTAGTTAAATTTATTCACCTTTTTGAACCTCAGTTTTCTTATCTACCAAATGGGCATAAAATCTAGATCTCATAACATTTGTCCTCTTCTCTCCAAATAAGGCTCAAGAGCAAACAAAACTACCATGTAAGTCAGAAAGTCCACAAAGCCCCACCAATGATCACTTTGGTTCAGTTTCACAAGCAAAGTTGCCCTGATTCAGCCCAGTGACTTATCATTAATCAACCCAGGGGAGAGACTGTCTCAGCTGAGATGTGATCTGGTATGGGACACCATGTCAGGGAAAGGAGGAGGATGCAGCAAAGATGTCCTCCTTGCTGTTTGATGCCAAAATAGAATCTGGCATAGTGGTAATCCTTTGGAATGGACCCATCTTGTATTCAGCAGGAAATAATATGTGTGACTTGGGTCACGCCACATCCTCATAACTAAACCCTTCTAGCCTTCAGAATGAATGATGGCTTTCCTTAATCAGCAGCCTTGTGTTTTAATTTTCCTGTACGTTAATATTTTTAAAGGTCTTTTGATTACTTTTGGGACACATTTTCTAACCTCTGACCTCTGATGAAATGAGTTCTTATATATAAAGTGCTTAGCGTTTTCTTGGCATTTAGTAGTTGTTCAGTAAAAATGTCTTCTCTTGTTTCTTTTTTCCCTCTCTCTTTCATTCCATACCTATAACTTACAATCTGGAAGAGAGAAAATCTCAGCTAAGACCTATGGAACCACTTTTTGGCTCATATTTAACCTTTTGGCTCATTTAACCTTTCTCACTCCTCGACCTAATTATTAGCGATAGCTTTAATTTAACTTTTTGCATGAAGATGGCTGGTTGTATATGCTGAACTCATGAAATTGGTCTCTCAGTACAGTATTTTCCCTAAGGACACAGGGACCTCCTAAAAATGATAATCATAATCAGTGCACTCTGCTATCCCAGATGTGGTCTGGAATCCGACTCACCTTCCTGTAGTCAGGTAAGTCAGGGAGTTTCCAGAGGAGTGATAAAAAACTTTCTCAGTTTAATCCCAGCTCTGCTACTGAATAGTGATGTGATTTGGGATAATAATAATAATAATAATACATAACTTCTTTGTTATGCCTTGACTTCCTCATCTGTATAAAGGGGTAGTAATAGGTCTTAATTCATAGAATTGTAAGGATTAAAATGATAACACATGTTTCACCTTTAGCATAACACCTGGGGGATTCTGTAATATTGTGACTATTAGGATTATTACTACTTCTGTTACATTTGGTATTATTACTTCTATAGTTACTAATATTACTATTGCAGTGGAATCAACACCCCTCTGAGCTAATTGCTCATTTTACAACTGTTTCTTGGATTCAGATCTGTCTTGTGAAACATATGTTAATGTACAATTGTTTTGTACTGACTTCAAGTTCTAAAGAGACTGCATTTCTTTATTTAAATGGAATTCCTCATATTATTAAAGTGTGTTAATAGAGTAATACAATTGCCAGTTAATGAGATTATGTTTTTGCCATGAGAATTAAAAATGTATGGAAAATATAAATTATATAAAGTTTTTACTCAGTTAAAAATTTATGTTCAAGCCCGCATGAAAGGGTATCATGTACCCTTTTCCAGAGTACAGGTCAGACTAATGACCCAGAGGAGAAAAGAGCAATTAAAACTCTGTATGGACATACACAAAACATAAAGTTGAAAATACAAGTGGAATAAACACCTTTTAAAAAGTCATCCATTTTCATAAGATACCAATATCAGACCGCTATCTCAGATGATTTGCTTCTAACAAATATGTGTCGTAAGTGCCCATGATATCACTGTGGGTTTTTTTTTGAAAGATGATTGAAGAAGAAAAATATTTCATTCTTTTTCAGATGACACCTATCCTCAGTAGCAAAGAATGCTGTGCATATAAAATAAGTCTTTCCCTTCTCCTTAGGAGATCTCTACATAGAATCACATTTAGATTCTTATAATTCCAACACCTCTGATCTTTCCTCCATTAGAGAATTCAGCACTACTTTGAGTAACACTGGTTAGCTGATGACCCAAATCTCCTTCATCTAGAGCAGCCGTAATGCCAAACCAGCAGCTAGTGCATATTTCTTTAGTTTACTCTACATACTTTCTTGTTCCATTCATGTCTTCATGGTACTCTGCTTATTGAAGCAGTGTTAACCTCCAGAGATTTTTGGATGAGGCTGATGACTTGTAGGGGACAAAAGGGACAAGCCTTAGATTTCTTTTGATTTGCTTTGATACGTAGCCCATTATGATAATGCTTGAAATTAGTAACGGGTACAATGAGCAATTTGCCATGTCCTGGTCAGACGTTAAGAGTTTAAGCACATGATCTCATTTAACCTCACAACTAACTTGTGGTTTTATGAACCTATTACAAATGAAGAAACTGAGGCACAGAGAAGTGAAGCTTCTTGCACTGTAAAAGTAAAGGTGACTGAGATTCATAGCCAGATCTGCCTGATTTTGAAATCTTTGTACTATTTATGTCATTATAAGTATGGTTTTCGGGTGCTGGATCCATCTAAAATTCCATTTTTAATGGTCTTAAAAATTTAGGACTGATGACCTTGTCTTTCATTGTCCCCTGCCTTGTTACCCTTTACCTTTTATCCTTTGTTTAGGCTACTTCTACAGCACAGTGGCAGAGTCATCAAAGCTGGCTCTTAGTCTTTTATGTGCATGACTTTTCACCCATATTATTCCATTTTCTCTTCTATATATTGCCCTTTTCACATGTACCTTATGTCCAGTTCTGAGTTTAGTACCTGGCATTCAATAAAACATTTGAATGAATGGTAGGATACTGTGAATAGACTAGGTTCTAAATAAAATGTTCATGTTGAATTTGGTAGAGGGACTGATAATATTGCTTTTGAAATAAATTAATGGTTAATGAGTATTTAAGGATTGGAGTTGTCTTGTACAACTTGTATTTTGTGGAACTAGATTCCACACTGCCAATAACAACCCCAACCAAAACATTTCTTCTGAGCCATGGAATTAGGAAGTGCAGGAGAGCAAAGGCCAGACAGACCACTTCATGTGAAGAGGAAAACCAGACTCCAGGAGAACCCTGATCTGAGGGAATTAATTAACCATTACTTGTTCTACCCTTTTGACTAAATTATAGAGAGGCAAACCTTAGAGGAGCTAAAGTCGAGGGGATTTTTGGTGGGAGAATCAGAAAGCTACATAAGAGGCTAAACAAAAGAATATTCTAGCCACTAAGCTATATTATTTAAATCAGCAAGATGATATTATCTATTCCAAGGGTTCTTAAAGAGCTAGCAAGGGAGTAATTCATGAATAAAATCTTCAGAAAAATCACAGAATGAACATTAGCAACCATGGAAATATGTAATTCTCCACACAGTCAGTCCTTGATTAAGCACACTAGTGGAGGAGAATTCAGATAAATCAAATTTGTGGATAATCCTGAAACTATTGGTTTGGTTTTGAAGTGCTTCTGTGCTTGTCCCCTTCACAGTAGGAGAATTAAACTTCTAGCTCCTATTGTTAATTTCATACTGAAATTCCCAGATGAATATTGACTGAGGTTGGGAGCTAGTGTCTCCAAAGGTTAGAGTGTGGTTGCTCTGGAATGGGGAAGGAGGAACCGGCCATGGCCCTGAGTATTGGCAATGTGACTAATCTACATATAACCTTTACGAAGCCAAAACCTCTCGTGGAAGAATCTTGGCAAGAATCAAAGTCAAAAGAAAACAGTCACGAGCATTGTTTTTAGTTTTTGTTGTCATCTCTCCAGTAAATGCTCAGGAAGCAGAACGTGTACAACACATACAACTTCCTTCCTCTGCGTCTACCTTGTCTTTAGTAGGCAATCACCATTTAATTTACCTTGCTCCTCTACCCCATCCCATTTTCAACCCTTTTCAGAAAAATCCCATCTCTGAATCTTCTCAGTTCTCCTCTTCACTGATTATCCTGATAGATAGATAGATAGAGTTAAAGGTCTGTGAGAATTAATGTGTCCATGCAACATGCATGTAGCTGATTGAGAGTTCCCTACATATGGAAATCCATAGAATATCTTGTCTGTTTTGCATATAAATTAACTAAGGTTCAGAAATGTCATATGTTAACTAAAGGCAGGAATCTTTTTCCTTAATTTCCATTGGTTAAAATGAGTTTATTAATTTAGGTTTTTAATAGTTTACCAAATTAATAGATTTGTTTCTAAACTTGGAGTGGTGTGAACACTGGAGAATTGGAGGTAGATAAGTCCTTTGGGTACTTGAGGGGTAATTATAAAAAAGACGTGAGAATAGCAATGCAGTTTTTGTCCTTAAATTCCCTAGGTGTAGACTGTGTTCACACCAGCACCATTGGGATGAGGTACCTTCCATCACTATTGGAAAGACTGACTTGTATGAATCCTAATTCTTACTAGATGTTGTGAGGATCCATTGACAGTTGCTTCATTCATCACTCTGGAATTTTTAATTAAAAATTTTACACTATAAAAGGTGTTTCTCAGGTATATTACATCAAATAACCACTTGTGGCCATTGACGATAACTGAACAAAAATGAGAAAAAGAAGGAGAAGGAGGAGATTGATGAAGGAGAAGAGATGAGGAAGAGTGAGCCCAAAACTTAAGTCAATTGTTGTTAACAGAGAATTCTGATGGAAAGAGATCTTAGAATATCTGAGATTGTAGAATGTGTATCTGTATAGATGTGTATTTGTTAGAGCACCATTTTGCTTTCAAGAAAAGATGAAAAGGAAATACAGCAAGCAAGGATGACAAGAATGATAAATGGATTTGAGGGCATGACTTAGTGTATGAGGAGAGATGGAAGTAATATAGCATGGATAGCCTAGAGAAGAAAATCACAAAGGGAAGGGGAGATTGTTAATCCTCTAAAAACTCAGAGGTTGTAACATGAGTGACATTCACTGTGGAAACTGAACACATCAAGACATGCTTAGTATGGTCTGGAGATACACACACACACACACACACACATATGTCCCCATTTGCCCACTAAGTTCAATGGCACTGAACCAGAAAAGGCAGGAAGTGAAGTGTAAAGTCCAAAGAGTTGGAAAGAAAGCAATTTAAGTGTTTATGTGGCTGTGGTTTGCTTCATAGTGTGTTGTTTAGCCCATTGTGCCACCAGGGAGGTCCTGGGACTTAATTTCGTATAGGAAGGAGAGAATAAGCAAATGTATACACAATATATGAAGTATTGCATGGTGAGTAAAAATAAATCAGACAAAGATTCGGCAGTGAACTATTCTAAGTAGAAAGCGTCATGCTAATGGGACCAAAGTCAAGAGAGGGATAATGAGCTTGAGGAATCATAGGAGTTCACTGAAACAGAAAGATAGTATTGGATGGAAAGGAGTAGTGAGTGGATGTTGGTTGGTAGAGGTAGGTAGAGACCAGAATATTGAGAATATCAAATAGTATATTGGTCAGAGTAGGCTCAATGCTATAAACAACCAACACAAGTCAGTGGTATTATACAATAGCAATGAATATTTCACCCATGTAGCAGGTAGCACTTAATACTAATCCTGGAACCCAAATTCCTTCTAGCTTGTGGCTCTTCTATTTCCTAGGATCTCAGAGACCTATAATGTACCTCTCTACTTAGACAGAGCATGGGGTGGGTGGAGGTGGATGACTTGGAGATTTTTATTGGAAATAGCATGCGCCACTTTCTTTTATGTAATATTGGTTAGAAGTTTCTAGAACTCACAGGGTCATCCCCACTTAAAAGGAAGGCTCAGCACTGAATTGCAGCTGTGGCCTGAAGAAGAAGCAGAAGAAATGAGTTCTGATGAACACAGAGCCAGGGGTGATTGCTACATATGGCATGCTGAATACTTTGTATTTAACCCTGAGGGAAGTAGTCATTGAGACAATTTAGGTCAGCAAATGATCAAGCTTACACTTTAGAAAGTTTAGAAAGATCAGCCTGGGAGAAGAAGATTTGGAGGTGCTAAATATTCAATTTAACTAAGTGAAAAATCTGAGATATATCAGACACACTATATTAGCTCTAATCTAACAAGTGATGTGGGAGAGGGAGAGGAAACTGATTTGGGAGTTGTTGAGTTCAAATGGACAGGGTTACAGGTTAGTTGATGGGAAGTGAAGGGGATAGTTTAGAAAGATCAGGAATTCTCAAATGGCATTCTTTAATCTAAGTCATGTGGGAGGATAGGAAGATAGAAGAGACTGAAGAACAAAACACCACTTTGCCTTTTCTTCTGACTTCAGGGTTTTAGTGAGCTTGTTTTCCAAACCAGTTTTGGGACATATGTTCTAACATGCACAAGCGAAGTTGTGGGGCCAGCATATTTTATAATTAGGATTATTTTAGAATATCCAGAGTATACTGCTACTCTGTCTCTACTGTTTTCCTTAGTCCATATGTTCATCCAGTCACAGTATTTATTCATTTGACATTTATTGAGATCTTAATATGTGTCGGGAATAGCGCTTGGCACCTACAACTAAATCATGGCTTCCAGTGTCCTGTGATTCAATCAGGGAACAAATAATTGAAATGTTTGATGCTAAAGAATGGGGATCTTTGGGTTGATTACTCCATGTGGTGTGACTTGTATCCTGGTAATTATGCTAGTTTTAGACTCTGAGTTTAGGGATTGCCAGGGGATAGAACATTGTTCCCTCAGAAGATGTGATGAAGTCTAACCTCCTAGAATCTGTGTATGTGACCTTATTTGTAAACAGAATATGCATATTTAATCAAGTTAAGATGAGATCATATTGGACTATATTAGGGTGGATTTATTAGAGTGGGTCATATTAGGGTAGGTCCTAATTCAATTACTGGTATACAGATACATAGGGAAGAAGGCCATGTAAACTTGGAGGCAGAGATTAGAGTGATGAATCTACCAGTGAGGAATGCTATGGTAGGCTGGCAACTCTCAGAAACTAGAAGAGGTTAGAAAAGTGTGCTATGGTCTTCCAGAGGAACAAAAATAATAAAATATATATCACATACACAAATATATAGGTATGAAATATATTTACAAATTATAGTATATCTATAAATATTATATCATGGATTTTTAATTATGTGTATAGATTTATTATAAAGAATTAGCCTGTGAAAGTATAGAGTCTAGAGTCCTACAATTTGTTATCTGCAGGCTGAATACCCAGAAATGTTGGTGGTAGACTTCCAACAGTATCAACAGGCGTATATCCTACTATAAGAACAGGCAAAGAACCATGTTCTATCAGTCAGACAGTGAGAAAAATCTCCCTTCCTCTGTCCTTTTGGTCTATCCAAGCCTTCAAGAGTTTGGAAGAATACGGGCCACTTTGAGACATGAAGTCTTCTTTACTCAGTCTACATATTTAAATGCTAATCTCATCCTTCATAGAGACTTCATAAACACTTTCATCGAGACTCCCAGAAATAACATGTAACCAGATATCTGGACAACATATGGTACCATCAAGATGTGTTGTCAAAACTTTTGCAGAAGAGTTTCTCTGCTAGAGCTTTAAGAGAGAGAGATTCTACTGACATCCTGATTTTGGACTTGATTGTGGCACTTTGCTATGGCAGTCTCAGAGAATGAGAGCGTAGTGTGGTGTCTGTGCACCAAACGCTAGCAAGAACTTTGACAGACAGGGATGATATATCAGCTCCACATGTAAACTATAATTTAAAAATTATTTTTCTCTTATAAAATTATCTATTTTGACACAGGCTTTCATTTTCATTGAGCATTATTCCCACTGTTTGGAGGAAGAAACGAAGGGTTAATAAGTTACAGAACTTGTTCCGGTTCACAGAGCTCCTGAGTGGTATTGAGGTCCTCTGCTTTCAGTATTCATTCCCGGAACTAGGATGATCCCTTCCGTGCAAGAATTAGGATGTAGACTCTTGCTGAGTCACCAGGTACCATCCAGGGAAATTAGGAAGCAGTGACCCTGCAGGCTGTGGGTAGTTCCCCCAAGAACTTCAGTGCTCAGTGGGGCTTAAACTACTTGCCTGTGCAAAGAGGCTATACCTTTCCCCCTACATGAGCACAGCCTGAAAATTTTGTTAAATAAGTGCAAATGAGAACTGATTTTTAGTTGTCATGTGAGCTGTATGAAAAACATCTGTGACTCTTATCCACTTAAAATGTGTCTCTGGGTGTTGCTCAAGTAGCTTCCAGCTGCTGCAGAGTGAAGTGTGCTTCCCAGTGACCAACCTTGCCAATTAACTAGGTACCCTGTGCTCTGGTAGAACTCTATGTCACTGTATGTTATTTTGAGGTGCACCCAGTGGTCTCTTGTCTCAGAAGTTCTGAAAGCTGAGTGTGTAGGATGCCTAAAATGACTCAGAGCAGATGAAAACGCCTCAGTTCAGATCTTTCACTTCAAATTCAGGATAAAAGATGCAACCTTGCGACAGAATGAAACCTGCTAATGCTTAATAGCTAGTTATGAGCAAGTATTCCTTAATAAAACACATTCAAAATGGCCGTTCTGATTCTCCGTGAGTTTTCTGTGAGGCCGCCATGATTTTGACTAATGAGGTTGTATTTCCTAATACTTTCTGCTGTGCTTGCAGGCATCAGAGTGGTTCTTTTAAGAGACTCATCACCGTACAAGTCAGATTAGAATCTGCCCCTCAAGGTCTTTTAAAAGAGGAAGGCTTTGAGAGAAACCACAGACCAAGATGACAAAGTGGCATCTCAAATGGTTTCTATGGAAGTGAGTGCTCAGGAAAGCTGAAAAGGAGGAAATGGGTGATACTCAAAGACAGACTCAGTTTCTTGAATAAAGCCACAGGGTTCCTTGTAACACTCATCAGCCATCTTGCTTAAAAGAGCTGCTACTCAGGCATTAGGGTTGACTTTTCTTAGAATTCAATTAGTGACAGTGCAGTGACCCAATTTAACTCTCTTTGTTAAGTGAGAGCCAGTGTACACATATGGCATTTCCAGGCCAAATTGATCTACATAGATGATATTCTTAGAATTTGAAACTATTGACTGTTCCCTCCCTCTGCCCAGTATTGCGAACACATGATTTCTTCCTTTCTTCCTTTGTTCTGTCCTGACTTATTTATACTGTGGTAGGGCAGATAATATCCTATTCAGTTTTCAAGTTCTTTGTAATAAATAGTTTAAGATAAAAGCAAGAGCCACAAATACCACCATAAAAACCATTAACTGGGTGTTATGTATTTACATTTTTAATCCTCAAAATTACTCATCATTATTAACTCCATTTTAGGAGTAGGAAAATTGGGTCTAGTTTACAAATAGTTCACTATTTACAAATAAATCAATGGTGCTAGGCTCAGAGCGGATGGAATATAGAGACAGAGTGGTCATTGCATGTTATAGTGAGGTAGCACTGGCACTGCCTTAGAAAAGGCAAAGAGGAGTAAAGACAGGACCGTAAAGTAGGTGGGACCTCCAGGGAATGGTGATGTAATTCATGTGGAACCCACAGTATTAGAGCAGACAAGTAGGAGTAAGAGTAAGCCAGTGACAGATTATTATGGGTTTTGAATCCCGGTATGTAGTATTAAGACAAGTTATCCTTTCAGAGACTGGAAGAGCTCTTGCAGACTATTGCACAGGAAGGGGTAGGGTGTGGGAAAAATCAAGGTGGTGCTTTTAGGAAGATTGGTTTGGGAACAGTGTGCTTGGTTGCATCAAAAGCGTGGTCCCTAGGTAAGCTGTAGATGTGTAGGGGAGAAGTGTTCCTTTGGGTTTCCAAATTTAGTTGTTTGTTTATTCCTTTAAGATGAAGCAGAACTCATCCCCTAATTCAGTAGGAGAGAATCCATGTGGGGAGAGGCTGAATGGGGCATGTCATAATTTGCTGACTCCAGACAGCTGCCTTCACGATTGGTAGCTTCATGTCAGATTCAGAAATCATCAGGGACAAAAATGACATTTTGGGATAGACCGCTCTTTCACTGCTGCAGTAATTGATGTTAAAGAGGGTCCCCCAAATAATCAAGAAGACCTTTGTTAACAAGGAAGATAATATAGGACCATAAAGAGAGGTACCATGAATAAACTATGTGAACTTTGGAGTTTCTATGTCCCTAGAGTCTTTAAACTTATAAACAGCAAAGGTATCTTTTAGGCTAATCTTATTTTGGGGCTAAAAAAGAATTATTTATATGCCCATAGGATACTATACATATTGATGTATACTATATCATGATATTTAAACAAGTTTATTAAGAAAAAGGTGACTTTTAAATACAGGTCATTAAGATGATTGACATGAGAAGGCAAACATCAACTGAGGGATTTTTTCACATGGTCTTCAGTTGACATTTATATGGTCTGGTGTCTGTTGCCTTGGTTCTTTTGTTCCCCTCTGAACCACACAGAATAACTTAAGCTTAAGGAGTATAAGTAGTATGTTTTTTCTGGAGTCAAGGATTATGCAGTGTGCTTTAAATTTTAATAGCCGCTGATAGAGACCTGAAGAAATTTCAGCCCACTGGTGTGTTGAGCCTCAGCTTTCATTTTTTCTATAGAAAGATGTTCATCCTGGACCACAGGGAAGCCCTATACTCTGAGAGGGTGACTATTTGAAGTGGAATTTATTTTTTATCACAATCCAGCCTGTTTTCTATCGGAGCAACTTAGTGTATACATTTTTAATATTATGAAACCACCAGTGTTTAAAAAAATATCTGAGTACATATTGGTATTCTTGGAAATCTGGCTTGGAATGCTGAGTGGGACTGAAAGATGATAAAACTCGAAGGAATCTCTTTCAGAGATTTTTAAAAAACATTTACTTATCAGTAGGCCAGATGGCACTTGAAATAATGAATAACGAACCTTACAAGTAGGTAAAACCATGACCAGTGGAAAGACATTCTGAAGATGTGATAAATACATGATATAAAAAAAGGGAAGAAATCCAATCAGAGATGCGATATAGAGGGGGATCTATTAGACTGATTCTTTATTAAGAGATTTTTTTTTAAGGGTAGGGTGCTTTCTTATAACTCATATTCCACAAGCCAAGACCCAAAGTAGGATACTTTAAAGAAAAAAATGATGCCCAGATAATGCACTTTTGAGAAGAAAAACTATTTTCTTAAAAAATCACCTTGTGGCAATAGGAATTCATATATTGGGATACATGGTTGTGCTATATTATGTATGTCAAAACTGAAAATCTCACAGGTATGTGACTGTATTTTGGTAAAGAGAGATCTCTAATTTTTTCCATTTAGGGCCTCAAAGGGATTTGCAATCCTTAATAGACAAAACCACTGAGCTAATGGAGGTGGACGTATCAGTCAGGGTCTGGCAGGTAACAGATGGCACAGTCAAATGGGATTAGAGTTTAATGAAGAGACTGTTTCCAAGGGTATGGGAAGGGTTAAAGGAAATCAACAAGTGATAAATCCCCTGGGCCAGCAACAGTGGGAGGCCAGGGCCACCCTGAGACCTGAGAATGTGGAAGAGGGCTGACTCTGGTACCCAGAGATCTGGAGCTAGAGCTGAGCTGGAGGGTGTGGGGTGACTCAGAAATGAATCAAGTCCATCCTGTATGTATCAACAGGGTTTAAATGAAAGACTATGAAAGTATATCACCTCTGTTCCCCCTCCTAAATTTATTGCTTTTCCATTCATTTACATAATCATATAATTTGGGGAGCACAATTTCACTCTTCTATATGTGCACACATTTTACTCCTCTTCCACCAAAGTTCCAGTGCCCATACACCATCACCTGCCCTTCCTTACCTCCTTCTTCTAAACCCCCTTCCCCACAACTCCCCTCTGGTAACCAGCATGTTGCTCACACAGGAGGAAGATGAAGGGGGTTATTTGTGGAATATAAGCAACCCACCTCATCTTTCTCCTGCCTTGGACCTACTTTAGTGCCTCCCAACATCTCAACCTAATCAGAAAGCAAACACAAGGAATCCCATTGATACATTATCTATTTATTTATTTATTTTTTTAAAAGATTATTTATGCGTGCAAGCACTGGGGTACAGGCCAGAGGTGTGTGGGGGGGGGTGAGAGGATTCACCACAGAGAGCAGGGAGCAGAACAGGCAGATCAACAGAAGTACACTGC